>JAABOM020084657.1:0-30657 GCA_011800125.2 Solanum clarkiae | reverse complement strand
TGTGTATATGTTTCTGTATATTCTGGGAGCTGCTGCAGGTGCGGTTAGTCAATAAAACAGAGGAAACTCTGCCGAAAGTTTGGTAGAATTCCAAACTAGGTGTATAAAGAAATTTGGCTTAGTATGTGCTTACGTGTCCCTATCGGGCACTGGTCACGACCCCAGGGTAGGGTCTGACAGATTTATAGTATTTTTAATTTAATTTTCATATATAAATATATTACTATTGTTAATTATCTAGATTTATGGTAATTTTTATGTAGTTTCCTAATTAAACAACACATGCTATTTCTGTTGTCCCCTTTTATGTGATGTCGATAGATTAATTTCAATAATCAATTAAAAAATTTGAAGTTGTTAGATATCATTATTTATAGTATTTTTTATACTCATCTAGATTCATGGTAATTTGTACATAGTTTCCTAATTAAATAATACATGTTATTTCTTCTGTCCCCTTTTATGTGACGTTGATGGATTAATTTCAATAATCAATTGAATTTTGTTTGTTTTTAAAAAATTTTAAATCAAATAGTTGAAGCAGACATGTCTATGGACAGTTGACTGCTTAAGCAAGTAGCTGAGATAGACATGTCGTCCAACAGTTGCTTGCTTCAGCTGCTCCTTAGCGTCTTCTATGTATTATATATTATAAATAAATTACTATATAATTTCCTAATTAAATAATAGATGCTATTTTATGTGACGTCGATAGATTAATTTCAATAATCAATTAAATTTTGAATTTGTTTTTAAAAAATTTGAATGTCACGCCTCGGGAGGGGACATAAGTCGTGACCGACACCCAAAGATTATTACTAGTCCCCAAGCGAAACACTTGGCTTCATCACATTCATTCATTCATACATTTTACTAATCAGCAGAAGACATAAAGAATATAAATGGACACATCTATCTAATCTCAATTAATAATAATAATAATAATAATAATAATAATAATAATAATAATAATAATAATAATTGAAAGGCTAGTAGAAAGAACTAGCTCACAATCTTAACAATCAACATTCGACTCGAGTCTATGAAGCCTCTATCACTATCAAGTGGTGCCAATGACAGACTCATGATTAGCTCAATAAAAAAATAAGCTAATAATGTCTAACTCTAAAGCAAGATGAAGATAACATATGAATCCTCCGAGGTAAGGGAGGCTCACCAACTAGCTGAACGTCCAAGATCCTCAACGATGAGCTGTTGATGATCTAATCCTTGTATCTGCATCATAAAACAATTCAGCACCGAGTGGCGTCAGTACGTGGAATGTACGGTATGTAAAAAGCTGAATGAAACCAAAATAGGTAGAATAATATGAAACAACAATCGACTCAATCTACAAATCAATCAACATATCAAATGTCTATCTAAAACAAGAATAAGTAGCACACAAGTGATCCATCAACCAATCAAACCTCATCAATCAAATTAGACTCATCTTGACTCATCTCATCTCATCTCATCTCATCTCAATTCGGAGTACTAAATTTGGGAACTTTCTGGGAGTTTCTCTTATCCGACAACAATCACTTATGAGCTAGTGATTGTACAACAATCTTGCTGATGTTGCCACAACCGTTCCAAACTTGCTAGGTAGGGAGCGAATAGAAACCATAATGGGCAAGTCCAAATGGAGACAACACTCTATAAGTTCTCTATTCATTTTAGGGACTTCTGATCAGAGGGAACATCAACATAATGTGATGTGATTGTCCTAATCCTCACCTACGCTTGGCTATGTAGTTTGATGAGTGTGAGTTAGATTAACTCTCTCTCTTTCGGTGCTCAATACTCCTCTTATGACTCAATGCTCATAAAACAATCCATCCAATCAAACAATCAAACTATCTCAATTAACACATCTCAATTAACCTTGTGGAGGCTCTCATCATTCAATTGGTCTTATAAAGACTCTCATCATCTCATCAATCAACATCTCAATCATTAGCTCAAGGCTTAGAACAATCACGAGGGAACAATTGAATAGGCAAATCATTAGAGTTCATTTGGGAAGACTCATGGTCTACCAAATACTATCAATCTATAATCATTCTCACATTCACAATCACAATCTCTATCAACATCCTCAAGCAAGGGTCTAGACTCAATCCCTATCTTCTTTCATGCATGCTTTTAATAATTAACATATAAGGTCATACAATATCTCATGAAAAATATTAAATTCAAGAAAGATAAGTTTATGATGATCATCCACATAAGACAACATATGTAATAAATATAATTTTCAAGAAAACCCATCAAGAATCATGTATGTAGAATTATGAACTATCAACACTCTTCTAAAATAATCTATGGGGCACATGAGAGAACAATTTGAAACAACCCCAGTAAGTGCCCGAAAATGTGCCTCGAAAATGCCTGAAATTTTAATTTTTATATATCTCAAAATTCGTGCGTGATATCAAAAATTCGTCTTCATATTCTTATTCAACGGGTCAAATTTAGGAGAAAAGGGGTCTAACCTCGATTTTAGAGCAATCGTAGCGAATTTCAAAAATTCAAAGTTTGACAAAGAATAGTGTAGATCAGCGATTAGGGCGCGATGCGCCCTAGTATATTTTCTGTCCTGTTTTAATTTTCGGTCCAAGACTTTTAAGTGTTGGGCCTAAGCCTTCACATATGAGAAAATACTAATACTTAGAATTATTTCACCCTCATATCACAAGATATTTTCTAGTACTCACTCAAACCCTTAGTCCTATATTTCTTTCAAGATTCAAGTCTCAAACCATCATCTGGATTTCAAGGTTCTCCTTTAGGCTTCAAGTCTCCATCTCCAATCTTCACTAAGAGTTTCCTCAAAGCTAAGGTATGTAGGTTTTAGCCATTGGGTTCTTCCACCCATGGTTCCCTAATCTCCTTTTTACTCAAATTACATGATTTAAAGTTGTTTTACAAATGGGACTTTCTTATTATGAATTTCACTGCACACTATGTTAAAGCTATGTGAAATTGTGGCTGTTTTACTATGTTTTGAGCTATAAATCTTTGATCTATTATAAGATTTGAGGAGGTGTTTTGATGTATATTGCTTGAGGGTGTTGCAAGGTATTGATTGATGGTTTTACGATGGATTTTCTAGCATGATTTCATCTATAAATTGCATGATCTTGTACTCCATTATATACCTGCCAAGTGTTTGAAAAAATGCTTGGATATGGTTTCTTGAGGAATTGAAGGTCCAATGCATGTCTTATGAGTTGAATGACTTTATGATGATGAAATGAATGTTTATATGGGCTATATTTATGAGAATTATCTATATTATTCTAAGATGACCATGCTTGATGAGGGGGTACCACGCCTTGACCACTATGATAAAAAGGATGATGTTCATTAACCAAATTGAGGGATTGATACCTTATTAACCAAATTAAGGGATGGATACCTCATTAACCAAATTATGGGGTTGATACCTCAATCGCCTTAGAGGTGAGTGGTATATGTTAATAGCTAATTAGCCAAAGAATGGTCTCTTTCTACTTAAATTTTATGATTTATGTAAGCATGATTTTACTTCAAGCATCATTCATGCATGTCATATCATTACTATGCAATCCATTGTCTATATTTATGGATTTCAATTATGTTGCCTACCTATTGTTGCATTACATCCTACATAATTCGTACATTCAAACGTACTAACACATATTTTATGCCTACATGATGTTACCATGTAGGAACTGATGCTCCATTTGATCATCATCCTTCTCCAGGTGGCTAGTGACATCCATTCAAGCTAGTTGGTGAGTTCTCATATCCGATGGCAATATCTATTTTTTTATGCTATATAATAAAAATTATCTTTCTTTTTTTGTATACTTTGACTATAAAGGTAAGCCCGGTTGCTTGTTTTGGCCCCTGTTAAGTTCTATGTTAGAGGTATTATTGGACAAGATGTGTATTATGCTTGAGTTTTGACTCACTTTTGTTGTTCAAGCTATTTAAATATGAGTCTCTCTCCCATAGTCCCAATTTTCCTTTGTTTATGTTTCTTATGATGAACTATCTTACTTCTGCGACCAAGGATGTGTGATGATATGCTATGAAGCTTGTTTGGGGTTCCTTTGGGTTCTCCATTCGCCGGTCACGTCTAGACCCTAATCTTGGATCATGACAAAAATGGTATCATAGCACTAGGTTGATAGATCCTTGGAGTCCAATGCACCGCGTCGATTAGAGTCTTATTTATGGTTATATTGTGCACCATAACTATGAGTAGGAGGCTATGAGATATTTTAGGAAAGGTTTCCCTTCTTTATATTCTAAGTCGTGCTATAGAGTTGGAGTAAGTTTTTCCCTTAAAGATTATTTTTTACTATGCTAGATCATGTCTGACACTCGAGGAAAAAGGGTCCAAACTCCCGAGGAACAACCTACCGATGGTGAGTTCTGGGATGCTCTCACTATGCTTGCCACCAAGTTGTGGCCAACCAAGTCAACCAAGGACCCAAGCCCCTCATGCTACTACCCCGGGATCTAGGGTAAGAAACTTTCTGAGGATAAATCCTCTGGTATTTTATGGGTCAAAGGTAGATGAAGATCCACAAGTGTTTATTGAAAAAGCCTACAAGATTTTGACCATCATGGGTGTTGGACCGAGTGAAAAGACGGAGTTGGAGGCATACTAACTCAAAGGTGTAGCCCAAATATTGTATGATCAATAGAAGGGAGAGAAGGGAATTGGAAATGTGGTGGTTTGAGAGGAGTTTAAATTAGCTTTCCTTAATCGGTTTTTCCCTCTTGAGCTTAGGGAAGCTAAGTTAGGGTATTTTATGAACTTAAAACAAAGTGCTATGAGTCTGAGGGAGTATGCCCTCAAGTTTAATCAACTTTCAAAATATGCTCCTTATTTGGTGGCCAATCCTAGATCTAGGATGAATACGTTTGTGATGGGGGTCTTCGACTTGGTAAGTGAAGAGTGCCAGTCCGCCATGCTAATTAGTGACATGAATTTATCTCGGTTGATGACCTATGCCAAGCAAATGGAGCAGGAGAAAATGAGGAAGAAGAGGGATAAGGAGGTCAATAGGGTCCGTTTTGAAGGGAAGTTCCAAAGTCCCAAGGATAGTGATGATGCTATGTGTCCAACATATGGTAAGGTTCATAGAGGCCTATGCTTGAAAGGCACCAATGCTTGTTTCCATTGTGATGAGGAGGGGCATAAGAGGAAGGATTGTCCTCGTAATGAAGGTAAGAATGAGTTCATCCTCAAGGTAGTGCCCCAAGGCACAATCGGTTCTATACTCTCTAAGAAAGGCAAAAGGGAAATGAGGCACCCAATGTTGCCACCGGTAAGTTGAAGTTTCCTTTGACTTGGATGTGTATTCATTGATGGTTCAGGTGTGTCACTATTTATTCCATTGCTCTTATGGTTGTTAGTGGGTTCCTTGTGTGTCCCGAGTTGTTGTGTGGAATTGTTGGTGTTTATTCGGTTGGTGGTTCTATTGTTGATGGGTAAGGCTTTTGGGGCTTGTTTCATGATCTTATTGCTTGAGGTCTTGTCAAGTGGTGGCAAAAGAGGTAGGTCCATTCTTGTCTAAAGGTTCAGTTGGTCTCTAAGGGTTGCCCCATGTTCTTATTGCATAAAAGTCTTGTCTTGTGATATTGGATGAACTTAGCTTGATGTGTTGGAGGTTTTGGTATAGTTTGGGCTACTTGGATAGCATGTTTCTAATGAATGTAGAACCCGTAAGGCTGTTATATGATGGTTGAGGATGGTCGATCTAATTGGTCAACTACAATGAGATAGTCATTTCTCTAAGATTGATCTTTGGTTTGAGCTTTATCCCCGCGTGAGCATTATTAGTATTGGTGGAGTTGTTTGGTTGATTAATGCATTGGCTATGTTTATAGGTCTCTAGAATAGGGTCTTAAAACCCTACTTTGGTATGTTTGCAGTGGTCCCTAGTAATGAAGTATTAATTTATTTAGAGCTTGTGAATTATTTAGGGGTAGTATTGCAAGTCTTGGAGGATGAGAGGGTGTTAACTAGATATGATAGCTGTGCATTGTGGATAGCAAGAAGGTGGATAGAATTCTTTAAGGATTATGGTATGAGTGTGCATTAGTTTCTCCAGTAGGGCTAGTGTTAGGGTTGGTGCTCTAAGTAGTCTAGTATGTGTGGATATTGGTGGCAAGGAGGAGACTAGTGGGGTCCATCGGTTGGTTAGATTGGAAGTTAAGTTGAGGGAAGTGGAGAATGATAGTATAGTATTCTTGGCGGTTCCGAACTTCTTTGGTTGTTGAGGCCTAGATTAAGCAAGGTCTTGATTCTGTCTTATTAAAGTTGGAAGTTTTGGTGGAAAGATAGTAGAGTAGAGGTTTTCTCCTAAGAGGGAGATGGTGGTTCGTGGAAACAAGTGGAAAAGGTGTGGTGAATGTTGACAAGTGAGTTATGGTTGTGATGTCCTTTTAGAGTGTAGAAGAAATTGGTAAGGTTGCATATGGATGGGATTTGCCTAGGGATATGATTATGGATTGTTCGGTTCTTCATGTTTCTAGGTTGAGAAAATGTGTTGATGACTCTAGTGCTATAGAACTTTTTGGAGTTGTAGGTGAGGTGGAGGATAAGTTGGCTTAGAAGGAGGTCCCAGTGAAGGTGTTGGATGGATGAATGTAGAAGTTGATTGATGAGGGCGTAGTGTTTGTCAAGGCCTATTGGGAGAATCGTCAAATCAATAGTATCTCTCGGGGAGCCGAAATGGGCATGGAGGAGCAATATTTGTACCTCTTTCGTACTATTCAAGCTTATGATAGCACGTCAAGTCCTTTTCTTTTTGTTCCAATTCTTATGTTTCAGTGCTATATCATTCATATACATCTATGTTTAAGTTGGCAAGTTTATAATGATTTTACACTTCTGTTGAGATTTTGAAAATAGTATTTTAGAGTGTATTGTTGTGTTCTTGTTGGGGATGATCTCCTTATGATTACTCTTCTCTTGTACATTTCTTCGACATTCAGGGATGAATGTTCCCAAGGGGGAGACATTGAAAAGACCCTAAAAAGTGCTGAAAACGTGCCTCGTAAATATCCAAAATTTTAATTTCCATATATCTCTAAATTCGTATGTGATATCAAAAATCCGACTTCATATTCTTGTTCAGAAAGTCAAATTTAGGGGGAAAGGGGTGTAGCCCCGATTTTAGAGCAACCGTAGCAAATTTAAAAATTTTAAAGTTTGATAAAAAACATTGTAGATTCACGATTGGGGCGCGACGCGCCCCAATGTATTTTCTGTCCATATTTAATTTTCGGTCCAAGACTTTTAAGTCTTAGGCCTAAGCCTTCTCACACGGGAAAAAACCTATACTTTGCATTATTTCACCGTCATATCACCCAAGACATTTCCCAATACTCACTCAAACCCTTAGTCCTATATTTCTCTCCAGATTCGAGTCTCAAACCGTCATCCGGATTTCAAGGTTCTCCTTCAAGCTTCAAGGCTCCATCTCCAATCTTCAACAAGAGTTTCCTCAAAGCTAAGATATGTGGGTTTTAGCCATTGTGTTCTTCCACCCAAGGTGACCTAATCTCTTTTTTACTCAAATTACATGATTTAAAGTTGATTAACAAATGAGTCTTGCTTATTATGAAATTCACTGCACACTGTGTTGAAGCTATGTGAAATTGTGGCTATTTTGCTATGTTTTGAACTATAATATTTGATCTATTGTATGATTTGAGGAGGAATTTTGACGTATGTTGCTTGAGGGTGTTGCAAGGTATTGATTCATGGTTTTACAATGAATTTCTAGCATGATTTCATCTATAAATTGCATGGTCTTGTACCCCCATTACACACCTGCCAAGTGTTTGATAAATACTTGGATATGGTTTCTTGAGGATTTATATATCCAATGCATGTCTTATGAGTTTAATGACTTTATGATGATGAAATGAATGTTTATATGAGCTATATTTATAAGAATTATCTATATTATTTTAAGATGACCATACCTTGATGAGGGGGTACCACGCCTTGACCACTATGATAAAAAGGATGATGTTTATTAACCAAATTGAGGGGTTGATACCTCATTAACCAAATTGAGGGGTTGATGCCTCATTAACCAAATTGAGGGGTTGATACCTCATTAACCTAATTGAGAGTTTGATACCTCATTAACCAAATTGAGGGGTAGATACCTCAATAGCCTTAGAGGTGGGTGGTGTATCTTAATAACCAATTAGCCAAAGGGTGGTCTCTTTCTACTTACATTTTATGATTTATATAAGCATGATTTTACTTCAAGCATCATTCATGCATGTCATATCGTTACTATGCTGTCCATTGTCTATATTTATGAATTTCGATTATGTTGTCTATCTATTGTTGCATTGCATCCTACATACTTAGTATATTCAAACGTACTAACGCATACTCTATGCCTACATGATGTTACCATGTAGAACCGGTGATCCATTTGGTTATCATTCTCCTCCACGTGGCTAGTGGCATCCATTCAAGGTAGTTAGTGAGTCATCATATCTGAGGGCAATATACATGTTCTTATGCTATGTAATAAAATCTATCTTTCTTTTTTTGGTATACTTTGACTATAAGGGTGAGCCCGGTTGCTTGTCTTGACCCCCGCTAAGTTCTATGTTAGAGGTGTTGTTGGACAAGATGTTTGTTATGCTTGAGCTTTGACTCACTTATGTTACTCAAGCTATTTAAATATGAGACTCTCTCCCATAGTCCTAATCTTCCCTTGTTTATATTTCTTATGATGAACTATCTTGCTTCCTCGACCAACGATGTGTGCTGATATGCTATGAGGCTTGTTTGGGGTTCCTTCGAGCTCTCCTTTCGCCGGTCACGTCTAGACCCTAGGCTTGGGTCGTGAAACAATCTCATGCTTTTAGTTTAGCCTTACTTACCTGGGATGAAGCTATCAACAATCAAGCTCTCAAGAATCCTCTTGAACTCTTTAATCTTATATTCTTCTTTCTTCTCTCTCAAGCCCTAACTTTTCAATGAATTAGAACAGACTTAGAATGGAGTTTTAGACCCTATTTATGCATCAAAACGACCTAATTTGATTGTGCTTTGAGTTTAGGAGTGATTGGGAATTGATTGGAATGCTCCTCAAATTAAAATGAAAAATTTCAACTTGAAATTGCGCAGTCCGCGACGTGGATATATACATTTTTTTCCAAAAATTTTTTGAATGAGTTTTTCAATTCTCTTTGTTTTTTATTAAAAATATAAGTGTTGATCCATGTCCCAGGTGCATCGCGCATCAACACTGGAAATTGATTTGGATTGAAAAATTATTTTTCAATTCGATGGCTCTAAAATCAGAACGAGATCATTTTCCCACTTAATTTTCCATGCTGATTGCATATCCGATATCAGATTCACAAATGGAGCATGGAAAGACGCATTACACACACATCTATATTCAAGGGGTATTTTGGTAATTTTACTAGATGTTACATCCTCTCCCCCTTGGGATCCTTCGTCCTCGAATGATGAGTAAAGGCAGATATCAAGACAGGAATCGACTTGAAACTCATCTCAACATTCCCATCTATGAAACTCCCGACTCTCCCTCAATCATCAATCAACTCTATTCGGACTCAAGAATTGAGAATCAACTCAAGAAAAGACAATCAATCTAGTTAAAGGTAAGGAAATTACCTTCAACATTCTCATCATTTGGCACGAATAGGTGTGAATATTTTGCTTTCATTTCTTCCTCAGCTTGCTATGTGGCTTCCTCAATGAATTTATTCCTCCATAGGACTTTGACTGAGGTTATCTCTTTGGTTCTCAATTTGCGAATCTGATGACCAAGAATTTGGAGCAGAATTTCTCCATAGATTAAGCTATCCTTCACTTCAATGCTCTCCACAAGTATCACCAAGTTAGGATCTCCCAAATATTTCTTCAACATTGACACGTGAAACACTAGATGAATTCCGTCTAACTCGAAAGGAAACTCTAATTCATAAGGAACGCTCCCAATCCTCTTCACAATCTAATATGGTCCAATATAGCATGGACTCAACTTACCCTTTTTCCCAAATCTTATGACACCTTTCATAAGTGACACTTTCAAATATAGCCAATCATTTATCTCAAACTCCAAATCTCTCCTTCTCACATTGGTGTAGGATTTCTGGCGACTCTACGTAGTCTTCAACCTCTCTTAATGAACTTAACCTTCTCCATTGATTGGTGGACAAGATCAGGCCCGATCAACTCCGCTTCTCTAACCTTGAACCACCCAATTGGTCATCTATATCTCCTACCATATAAGGCTTCATAGG
Source organism: Solanum clarkiae (assembly GCA_011800125.2). Lineage (NCBI taxonomy): Eukaryota > Viridiplantae > Streptophyta > Magnoliopsida > Solanales > Solanaceae > Solanum > Solanum clarkiae. The sequence continues at coordinate 20,340 of JAABOM020084657.1, read as the reverse complement.
GAGCCATGTGAGTGTTTGCATGATAACTAATACAGAATATCGGTGATCTACATCTCCTCCCATATAAGGCTTCATAGGGAGCCATCTGAGTGTTTTCATGACAACTATTATTGTATGTAAATTAAATCAATGGTAGGTGAGCATCCCAATTTCCCTTGAAATCAAGGACATAGGCTCTCAACATATCCTTTAACGTTTGAATTGTATGCTCTGCCTAACCTTCTGTCTGTGGATGAAAGGTTATTCTCAAATTTACTTTGGTATCCAATCCTTTTTGGAATGATCTCCAAAATTGGGAGGTGAATTGAGATCCTCTGTTTGAGATGATGGACAAGGGAACCCCATGCAACCTCCTAATCTCTTGGATGTACAACTTGGCATACTCCTCCACAGTGTTAGTTGTCTTAGCTGCTAAGAAATGAGTTGATTTGGTCATTCTATCCGCAATCACCCATATCGAATCACGTTGCCTTCGAGACCTCGGTAGGCCGGTAATGAAGTCCATATTGATCATCTTCCACTTCCAATCTGGAATCTCAAAGTTTTGAGCTAATCCACATAATCTTTGATGCTCAACTTTCAGTTGCTGACAATTCAGGCACTTTGAAACAAATTCATCAATATCCCTCTTCATTCCACTCCATCAATAGACTTCTCTCAAGTCGTAGTACATCTTGGTAGAGCCAGGATGAATAGAATATCTAGTGGTATGAGCTTCAACCATGATTCTATCTGGAATTCCATCAACATCTGGAATGCACAATCTACTCTAGTATCTCAACACCCCATCTCCCCCTTTGGAGAAGACAATCACTTTTTATTTGTGGACAACCTCCGTCAATTGGAGTATGACAGGATCTCGATCTTCCTTCTCTTTTACCTCAGTCACCAAAGATGAGGCAGACCTGTTCTGAACACTAACTCTTCCCTCCCTATTCTCCTTAAGCTGAACTCTTAATCAAGCCAATCGGTACACTTCTTTAGCTAGTTCCTTCTTTCCTTCCTTAATATGGGTTGCATCAACAACATGTTAGCTTTACTAGGATGGTAGAGAATGCTCATGTCATAATCCTTGAGAAACTCCAACCATCTTCTCTATTGCAAGTTGAGCTCTTACGAACTAAAGATATACTGCAATCTCTTGTGGTCAGTAAACATGTACACATGCACTCCATACAAGTAGTGGCGCCAAATTTTAAGTGCAAACACCACCGCTGCCAACTCAAGATCATGGGTCGGATAGTTCCTCTCATAGATCTTAAGTTGTCTGGAAGCATAGGCTATCACCTTCCCTTTCTACATCAGCACACATCTTAATTCAACCCTCGAAGCGTCATAAAAGATCAAAAAGTCCTCTGTTTGGGCAAGGTTAGAACTAGTGCAGTAGTCAGTCTAGTCTTCAATTCTTGGAAATTCTTCTCACATTCGTCGGACCACTGAAACTTGACCTTTTTCTGAGTCAACTTAGTCAATGGTGCGGATAAGGAAGAAAATTCTTCAACAATCTGTGGTAATAGCATACCAACCCCAAGATACTTCGTATGTCAGTTGGAGAGGTTGGTCTGGTCTAGTTATTAACCGCTTCAATCTTCTGAGCATCCACTCGAATACCATCACCGAAGACAATATGGCCTAGGAAAGCCACTAACTTAAGCCAGAATTCACATTTCAAGAATTTTGCATACAACTCATGGTCCCTAAGTGTTTGGAGGAAAATTCTAAGGTGATTTTCATTCTCCCCATTATCTCTTGAATACACCAAAATATCATCGATCAACACAATGACAAACATATCAAGATACTGTCTGAACACTCTATTCATCAAATCCATGAAGGCTGCAGGTTCGTCAACCCAAAGGACATGACCAAGAACTCAAAATGGCCATATCTAGTCCTAAAGGTTGTCTTTGGAATGTTAGATTTCCTCACTTTCAACTAATAGTAGCCAAATTTGAGGTCTATCTTTGAAAAACAAGAGGCACCCTGAAGTTGGTCAAACAAATCATCTATCCTTGGAAGAGGATATTTATTCTTTATCATGACCTTATTCAATTGCCTATAGTCAGTACACATTCTGAGAGACCCATCTTTCTTTTGCACAATAGGACAAGGGCACCTCAAAGAGAAACACTCGGCCTTATGAAGCCCTTCTATAACAAATCTTTCAATTGTTCTTTCAATTCTTTCAGCTCAACGGGGGCCATCCTGTAAGGTAAAATTGAGATAGGTTGGGTGTTGGGTAGAACATCGATCCTAAAGTCAAATCTCCTTATCAGGAGGGACTCCGGGCAGATCCTCAGGAAACACTTTTGGAAACTCATTCACAATCGAGACTGACTCGAGAGTGGAGACTCAATGTCATCATATTTAACTCTCACAAGGTGGTAGATACAACCCTTAGTAATCATATTTCTGGCTCTAAGATATGAGATAAACTTTCCCTTAGGTGCTATGGAATTACCCTTCCACTCTAGAACTGGTTCATTTTGAAACTGGAACTTAAAGGTTCAGGCTCTACAATTGATGGAGGCATAATAGGTGTGGAGTCAATCAATGCCAAGGATCAAATCAAAATCAGTCATATCTAACTCAAGCAGATCAATGATAGTATTCCTATGATAGATGGACATTACACAAGCTCTATAGACCCGAATAGACTCACCCACGGGAGTAGAAACATCAAAGGGTTCAAGAAGACTCTCAGGGGTTCTATCAAATCTACTGGCCACATAAGGAGTTACAAAAGATAATGTGGCACCAGGCTCTATCAACACATAACAATCAATAGAAAAGACTCGAATCATACCCGTCACAATATCTAGGGAGTTCTCCTTATAATATCGACTACCCATGGCATACAAATAGTTTGTGGCACTGCTTGTGCCTGACGTAGTACCTCTCTAATTTCCTTTAGCAGGTGGAGTTGGTGCAGAAGATTGAACTCGGTCAGCCTACTTTGGAAAGTCTCTATGATAATGACCCGCTTGGCCACACTTGTAGCATATATCATTCCCCTCACGACATCTCCCCGAGTGCAATTTACCAACTTGCCACATGCTGGCTTATCCAATGGACCTTGAGCTACACTGGCTTGTGACTGAGGTCCATGAGCTCCAACATTTTGAGCTCTTTGGTCATTTCTGACTCTAGGTGTAGGTGCACTAGCAGATGATGGTATGGGAAATCGGTTCCCATTCCTCTTTTTTCAACCTCATAGCTGGATGCTTTTTCTTTCTTATTTCTGACCTCCTCTTTATCACGCTACCTCTCCTCATTAGCTTGTTGCAGAAAGGTTATCAATCTCCCAATATCCATGTCACTCACGAGCATTGCTCCCTTCCATCTCTCTTTGGCCCTCTTTCAACTCATCCACATACGTTCCTATCCTCCCTCTCATATCAGCAACTATGTCTGGAGCATAGCGAGATAGTTGTGTAAAGTTTAGCCTATACTCTTGCACAGTTATAGGGCCCTGCTTCAAGTTCAAGAATACTTTTACCTTTGCCTCTCTTCGCTCCCTTGGGAAGAAGCTCCCCAAGAAAGCTTCCTCAAACATAACCCAAGTCAGCATAGGGGCATCCTCTCCTCTACCCTTCTTCCATTATTCATACCAAAGTCTAGTGACACCCTTGAGTTGGTAAGCAGCCAGTTCCACTCTGTCAACAGCAGCCACATGCATCACTTGGAAAACTTTCTGAAGCTCCTCCACATAGTTCTCAGGATCCTTAGTGGATACAGAACCTGTGAACTCAGACAAATTCATCCTTATGAATTCCTGGACTCTAGAAGTGTCATGGGCATCCAGTCGGCCCACTCCTTGTCTCACAACAGGTGCTATGACAACTTGGGATAGAGTTTGAACGAAGCTCAGCATTGGAGACCTCATCTTGCGAGGGCTACGAAATAGGGATAGCTTATTACATAGGATACTCATGTCCTTGAGGCTCAGGTAGGTTAACATGCTATCTGGCGAGACGTCCTCTATCTCTGACGGCTCTTCTGGGAGGCATGATCACAGTTCTGCAATGCGCAAAGCACGAATTAGAAGAGAACTTTCACAGAGCATAACTTTATAGCACGATTCAGAACATGAATGAAAGGAAACAATTCCTAATGTCCTATAGCCTCTTGCTTATCAAGTGTGGTCGACAACACAACCATAAACAAGACTCTATTAGACACATCTTCATAGACTCCCTAGGAAACTTGAACTCGTGCTTTAATACCAAGTTCATCACGCCTAGGGAGGGGACCTAAGGCATGGTCGGCACCCAAAGATTATTACTAGTCTCCAAGCGAAACACTTGGCTTCATCACATTCATTCATTCATACATTTTACTAATCAGTGGAAGACATAAAGAATATAAATGGACACATCTATCTAATCTCAATTAATAATAATAATAATAATTAAAAGGCTAGTAGAAAGAACTAGCTCACAATCATAACAATCAACATTCGACTCTAGTCTATGAAGTCTCTATCACTATAAGGTGGTTCTAATGATAGACCCATGACTACCTTAAGAAAAAAAGAAGCTAATAATGTCTAACTCTAAAGCAAGATAAAAATAACATATAAATTCTCTGAAGTAGGGGAAGCTCACCAACCAGCTGAACGTCCAAGATCCTCAACGATGAGCCTATTGATGATCTAATCCTTGTATCTACATCATAAAATAATGCAGCACCGAGTGGCATCAGTACGTAAAATGTACGATATGTAAAATATCTGAATGAAATCGAAATAGGTAGAATAATATGAAACCACAATCAACTCAATATAGAAAGTAATCAACATGTCAAATGTCTATCTAAATCAAGAATAAAAATTAGACAAGTTACCCATCAACCCATCAAACCTCATCAATCAAATCAGACTTATCTCAGAGGAACTCATCTCAACTCATCTCATCTCATCTTAACTCAGAGTACTCAATTTGGGAACTTTCTGGTAGTTTCACTTATCCGACAACAATCACTTATGAGTGAGTGATTGTACAACAATCTCGCTGATTTTACTACAACCATACCATACTTGCCAGGTAGGGATCAAATAGAAACCATAATGGACAAGTCTAAATGGAGACAACAATCTATAAGTCCTCTATTGATTTTAGGGACTTCTGATCAGAGGGAACCTCAACATAATATGATGTGATAGTCCTAATCCTCGCCTATGCTTGGCAACATAGTTTGATGAGTGCGATTTGGATTAACTCTTATTATTTCAGTGCTCGATACTCCTTCCATGAGTCGATGTTCATAAAATAATCCATCTAATCAAACAATCAAACTATCTCAATCAACTCATCTCAATCAACCTTGTGGAGGCTCTTATTATTCAATTGATCTCGTGGAGACTCTCATCATCTCATGAATCAACATTTCAATCATTAGCTCAAGGATTAGAATAATCATTAGGGAACAATCAAATAGACAAATCATTAGAGTCTATTTTGGAAGACTCATGGACTATCAAATACTATCAATCTATCATCATTCTCACATTCACAATCACAATATCTGTCAACATTCTCAATCAAGGCTCTTGACTCAATCCCTATTTTCTTTCATGAATGCTTTTAATAGTTAACATATATGGTTACAAAATATCTCATGAAAATTATTCAATTCAAGAAAGATAAGTTTATGATGATCATCCACATAAGAAATACATGTAATAAATATATTTTTCAAGAAAACCCATCAAGAATCATATACGTAGACTCATAAATTATCAACACTCTTTTAAGACCATCTACGGGGAACATGAGAGAATAATCTCATGCTTTTAGTTTAGTCTTACATACCTGAGACGAAGCTATCAACAATCAAGCTCTCAAGAATCCTCTTGAACTCTTCAATCTTACGTTGTTCTTTCTTCTCTCTCAAGCCCTAACTTTGCAATGAATTAGAAAAGACCTAGAATGAGGTTTTAGACCCTATTTATGCTTCAAAACGATCTAATTTGATTGTGGTTTGAGTTTAGGAGGGGTTGGAAATTGATCGGAATGCCCCTCAAATTAAAAAAAAAAATTTCAACTTGAAATTGCCTAGTTCGCGACGCGGACTAGGCGCATACACATACATTTTTCCTGGAAATTTTTCGAAAGAGATTTTCATTTCCCGTCGAAAAAAATTAAATAAATTTAAGTGTTGGTCCGTGTCCTAGGTGTGTCACGTATCAACACTAGATATCGATTTGGTTCAAAAAATTATTTTTTGATCTGATGACCTTAAAATCCAAAAAAGACCATTTCCCCACTCAATTTTCCATACTGATTTCATATCCAATCTTGGATTCGCAAATGGAGCATGGGTAGACACGTTACGCGTACATCTCTATTCCAGGGATATTTTGGTAATTTTGTCAGGTGTTACATTGAAGTTGTCAAATATCATGATTTATAGTATTTTTAATACTTAACTACATTCATGGTAAATTTTACGTAGCTTTCTAATTAAATAATATATGTTATTTCTTCTGTTTCATTGTATGTGACGCTGATGAATTAATTTTAATAATCAATTAAATTTTTAATTTATTTTTAAAATTTTTAAAATCAAGAAGTTGAAGCAGACACATCAATAGGCAGCTATCTGCTTACGCAAACAGTTGAAATAGGCATTCCAACAGCTGTCTGCTTCAGCTGCTTGTGTAGACTCTTATATATATAAAATAAGAAATATAGATGTAATAGATAATAGATAATAGATATATCCTCTTCGCTTTAATTTATTCCTATAGAGTAATATTCAAAAGAATTAATCATAATATTTTATTTATGATATCGAAGTAAATTTAATTGTATCAATACTAAAATTGATATTTTTGTTCAGGTCATTTTGTTTCCCTTTGTATGTTTATTCTAATGTTTATACATGAAATAAATATACACGTGACAAAAAGAATATAATGGATATTATTGAAAAAAATGAATGTTATTATGTATTCGTCATTATGTTATGTAATTTCTAGTCCTAAAGCTCTTAATTTCTTTCCTAATATTTTATACCAACAACATTTTCTTATATGTCTATAATATTATTAGTTCAGTGTACGTGCTTTGCACGTATCTATCCTGTCAATTTAAAAATTATATATAAATAACACTTGCTATCAAATAAATGTAAGATTAGTGTAAACAAAATAAAATAAATATTATTAGTTTGATGCAATAGTTTGATCTTTTGTGAACTAGCAAGAATGAGAAAAATCAATTCAATAACTTATAATATAGATATGAGAATAGTCTATAAATACATAAAGTGAGAATTTGGAATTGAATTGTCAGAAGTTAAAAAATTAATTGATTAAAATTTAATGTGAAAAATGACTCCTAAATATAAAAGGAATAATTTAATGTCTCCAATTTAATAAAATATTTTTTTCTTTTTAAATTTGTTATATTACATATTTTTCTTAACAAAATATTTGATAGTCAAAATTTTGATTAATTCTAAAGTCTTAAATATTAGAAAATTAATAATATTTTTCCTTGCCATTCCTTCATAACCTAGACAATTATTTATATAGAATAGTCCCAAATCAAATGTAAATTCTAAATATAAATAAGATCTAGTCTAAAAGTGAAAATTTTATAACTAAATAAATAAAAACAAACAAACAAATAAATGGATAAACAATGATGCGAATTGTCTTTAATTTGTCAGGATCATAAAAACATAAATTTCTTGGATTTTGTAGATATCCGTGAAAAGTTCTTTGCTTATACAAGACAAAGGCAGACCTGCAAAGGAAAATGTAATGATGCGAGTGTTGTACGACGTGATTGAACCTTGAGAAAATCATTGCGGATAAATTTTCGACCAAGTTTCATCCCAAGGAGGGTTACCCGAGCCATGTGCCTTGGCACTGGCCATGTGACCCTTAGTGGCATAACACTTCGCCTTGATTTTTATGTTTTGGAGCTTGTTAGGACTAAGTATAGGGGCACGACCAGTGCCATAGGTCGTGTGGATTTCCACCGACCACGGGACTGGCTGTATGGCCTTATACGCATTGTGAGAAAGCTTTTTTAGGCTAAGTACCATGCCGCGCCCAAGTCACACGAATCGTGTGGAATGGTACGGGCCGTGAGACCCTCTGTGAATCTTTCGTAGCGAAAATGTTTTGAAGTATAAATCACCGTCTGGTAACTTTTCCGTGGAAATTCTCTAAGTGTTGGTTCAAGGATGTTTCAAACAGACCATGTGGCTTCACACGGCCTGTGAAGCCGTTAGTATAGGAGACTTAGGTTCAAAATCCTAAGTGTTTAGTCAATACTCCAATTTCTAGAAAATTTGTTAAGTGTTGGTTTACGGGCACTCCACACGAACCGTGGAGTGCAACACGGCTGTGTGGCCTCAAGTGAAGTGACTTCGACCAAAATTTCTATCCGATTCATTAATGGATTTTCCGTAAATTCAGTTATTTCTGTTGGTCTTTTGGGGAATTCTATACTATTTAATGAACATCTAAAGCGCAAAACCCCATTTCAAACATTCAAAACTTACTCCTCATATTTTAAGCTCTCTTAAAGACTACTCTCAAAGGAACTCTTGTGATTTACAGCTTGGGAGCAAGGGGACTCAATTCTTCTTCAAATGCTTTGGGGTTTTCTCCATCTTGATGAAGGTATGTAGATTTTGATACTTGGTTACTTCCAATCAAGGAGACCCAAAATAATTTCAAGTGATCTACATGAACTTTTGCTTACTTTAATTTGAGGTTTTAAGTATTATGATTTCTTAAATTTCAATAATGAACAGGTTATGTTTATCTATTGAGTTTAAGATGATTTAATTTTTGAAATATTAAATTTCATCATTTTTATGAACCTATGAATATGTATGGTCCCTTTAAGGCTTTGATCTAAGCATGAGTAATTTATATTATAGTTTAAATGTGGATTTGAATACGGTTTTATTTTAATTCCATATTATATTATTGGTTTTAGATTGAATCTCAATTATCCATACCGTTCTCCCAATTTTTCATAAGCATATGCATTTCATGAGCATGGATTTATGAAATTACCAGTGGATTAAGATAACATATGTATATATTAAATATTTTTGGTGAGTTAAGCTCATATATTGGTTATGATAAGAATGTGATCACATATATGTCGATTGATTATGGCTCTTTGAGCATCATGGGTGTTTGCACTATATTGTTATATGAATAAGCTGATCCTAAGCATGAATATTATGAATATAAGTTATATTTTGGCTTTTGAGCATAAATGCACATTGACATGAGTTGAATAACTTACTCTTGAAATAATGTATGTATCTATGTATTCTTGTGGGATGTTTAACTTAGCACCGATAGATTGGGGGTCCCCTCCCTTACCTCGAACTATGTGCCTAACATAGGTCCTTCTAAAATGGGGGTACCTGTAAGAAAGGTTGCTTTATACAAAATGGGAGGCCCGTAAGGTAAAGCGTAATATGATTATGAAAATCCTATCCGAAATGGGAGGCCCATAAGGAAGGTTACTTCATACGAAATGGAGGCCTGTAAGGTGAATTATGGTTTACCTTTGGCATGTAGACTATCTCTTTGCCAATGAGAGGTAATCATCGGGATTCCAAGTAATAAATTGCTTGGTCTTACTTATGTCGGTTGATGTCACATCCCCACTAAATATGAGCATTGCATTTCATGAATCATTGGTTTCATAACATACTGTATATTACTCTCTCGATATATGGTCTTTTCTATATTATGTGCCCTTGTTATCTAACATTGAATGCAGGTTTGGTAAGTTACATGCATTACATGAGTGAGGGCTGATATTTGCTGAGGCTGAGGTCTGATATTGAGAAGTGGAAGGAAGGTTGAATTTTGAAAAATTAAAAAATACGCTGAGAAGGAGAGAGGAGAAAGATTAGTTTGATAAATAATTAATAAAGGGTTAATTTATATATATTGGGTCATCTTATATTTTAGCGGGTGGAGTGGGTTAGCGGGTCAGGTTAAGGTGGGGTGGGCCATTAAAGGGTTTAAATGGATATATTTTAGTTTTTAAAATATTAATTAGAAATAAAAATTATTTTTTTTAGGTTGAGTGACTTTGAGAGTAAAACAATGATAGTGAAGTCACTTTAGAGTTAAATATTAAAGCTAAATGATTTTCTGAGAAAAGAATTCATAGTTAAGTGACTTTGGAGTTAAAAATGAAAGTTGAGTGAAAGATATAAAGGCACATAACATAGAAAGAGATATATAGCAAGAGATATAATATACAATATGCCATGAAATCAATGATCCATGAAATGCAACAATGATCACATATAGTGGGGATAGACTATAACCGATAAATTAAACTCATACAAACTATTACATGAATTAGTCCGATATAGACCTTCCATTGGTAGGAGAAAATTACTTTCCAAGGATAATCTACATCATACCTTACGATCACATTTTTTGGTGTGATGGACACCTTCCTTACAATCACATATTTTTAGAAGGATTTCTATATCAAAATGTAACCATTCATTACGACCTAGTCTTTTTGGTAATGACTTCCATTATAATGCTGGCACATAGTTCAAGGAAAGGGAAAGGGCTCTAGGGGATATCCCTAATGCCCCCAATCCATCACTGCTAAGTCAAAATATCCCGTGAGAATACTTATACATATACACTCTTTCAAAAGAAGCAATAGTCATTTCAAATCATTCAATTCACATTTAGGCTTAAAAGCCAAACACCCTTTATAATCATTCATACATGGGCTAAAAAGCCAAATCATAGTTGAATATCATGTTTCTCATGCATAGAAATAGCTCATTCACATAACGATATGGTGCAAGCATCCAAAATGCTCAACCATAATAATAGGCATTTATGTGATCACATTCTTATCATATCCAATATCTTATCAAAATCATTTACATAAACATAATTAGGCTTAACCCATTTTACAATTTTCATAAAATCCATTACTCATGAATGCATATGCTATACATGATATGTGAATAGCAATGGGTAATGTGGATTCAATCTAAAATCAGCAAGATGGTATGAATCTCAAGTAAACCCATAAGTAAAATCCATATTGATTCAATCTAAAATCAGCAAGATGGTATGAATCTCAAGTAAACCCATAAGTAAAATCCATATTTAAATCATAATATTGATTAACCATGCTTAGATCAAACTTTAAAGGGACACTACATATATAAACATTCATAATAATCATGTATTTAAACATATTAGAGCTTAAATCAACTATAAAGCTTAGCCCATACTTCAATTGAATTTAACAATCATTAATATTCAAAACCCATATTTAAAGTAAGCAAAAATTTATGAAATTCAAGTGAAAAGAGTTTTGTTTTTCTTGGTTGAAAGGGACCAAGAATCAATCCCACATACCTTAGCTAATCAAGAATATTCAGGAAGAAATTTGAAGAAGAATGAGTCTTCCCTTGATTCCCAAGCTTAGAGTCACAAGAGTCCTTTGAGAGAGAGTTCTTAAGAGTGACCTGAGATAATTCTACATTTAAGAATGAATTTGAATGAAAGGAATAAAGTATAGGTCATTTGTATGTCTTTAGGTAGCATAGGAAGTTACAAAAGACCCTCAGGATAAACCATCATTATGAAAACGCCATTATGGAACAAGTAGAAAAATATTGAAGTCAAGTCTCAAGGAGGTGGTATGGTCTGTGATAGGTCATACGGACTGTACACTTGCCCTTGGGCCAATACATAAAAAAAATTTCATTTGCTGAAGGCCCTGTTGTTCTGTTCCCGCCACGAGAAAGATGCACGGAAGAGGTATTCCCAGCGTGCAGAGGATCCGTTGAGAGTTTGTCTCGGTAGGGAACTGCGAGATCATGCACCTCTCTTTCCTACTTATAAGGGAAAAGGGTACAATTAGTTGGCCCAGACTATTCTTGAAATAAACAACCCGCACACACTCCCTTTCCAAAAAAATCAATACACCAAGTAATTCGATGCAAAGCGAAGAACCTTACCAGGGCTTGACATGCCGCGAATCCTCTTGAAAGAGAGGGGTGCCTTTGGGAACGCGGACACAGGTGGTGCCTGGCTGGGGAGGAGTTCAACCACTCGAACTCAGAGAGATGAGCCTAAGAGTGCCCCAAGCCAAAATAGAGAGAGGAGAAGAATGCAACTATCTAATCAAGATCACAGTTCCGACCATTCCTTTGAAGGCCGAAAGTGAACATCCTTTTTTGCCCTTCCATTCTGTTCTTACGGTAGTTGGGTCAGAATCCGTGTGATGGTTCAAAAGTAGTTTCAAATATTCTTCACATCCCCAGAGAGATAGATTGTTGCCATTGGCAGTAATGAGGGATCAATTGAGATTGCTTCAAATTGGACATAATCTTTGATTTTTATCATGCTATTCTAGTATATGCATACAAAATGTATTGGGGTTATGAAAAGAATCCTTTTGCTATACGGTAATCCCATTCTTAGAAAATATTCAACGTAGGCAACCATACGAGAGGGTGGTACGAACCGTACCAAGCCATATGATCAGTGTGCCTCATCCGTCTCACTCCACTTAGGAAAAAATTTTCACTATAAAGTTTCACAATGGTGATCTAATACTTAGAAAATTTTCACTCCGGAACCCATACGGGAGGGACTCACGGACCATGAAGCACCAAATGGTCTGTGAGAGGGGCCGTACCACTTGCCTTAGGGTCAAAATTATGGAGTCTCAAGCCTAAGGCTACCATATGGTCTACTACACGGTCACTATGGCCACACATATTCTGCATGGGGTCGAAGTATTGTATGCCTTGGTTTCAAACTCTACATTAAGGTGCTCACACTCCACACAAGGCCAAGGGCCACTCCGAGGAGGCTCCACATGGTCCGTATAGCTTCACATGGACTATGCAGGCTACTATGGAGCATCACCTTGGTCCAAAACTTTTCACAATCAAATTTCCAAGCTCCATCAAGGTCATACAATGTTTGGGTCCTTACACCTCCAATACCAGTAAAGCCTTGAAAGAAAATTACAAGTATCAATGCCTTTGTCCTTGAATAGAACAAAACATAATATAAAAAGAGAGCCTTGATAGTTTGCTAAATATAAAGCTACTACCACTTAAGCAATCTAGAAGCTCGGTTCACAATATAAAATAAAAAGTCTGGTGGAATTGGATTCACAACTGACATAAGTGTAAAAGCAAGGAGGAGTACCAAACAACATAGTACCCAATAAATAAATCCTATGTACAAGATGGAGAGCAAAAAAAATAAGTACTCCAACAACACCATCCAAACCTTCAAACTACAATCTGCACTCAGAAAAGTCAATATACACAGTATATAACTCAAGAAGTATGTTGCTTTCAATAAAGTCACAATCATCGGTCACAATTATAAAGTTTAACCATCAATGATAGTTACAAAGAAGATGCTCACAGTCATCTCACATAAATAAGGTGCAAGATGATACAATATAATATAAAGTAATCATAACACATATCTGTCCTACGATACATATGGATGATCAACATAGATTGGAACCAATGGGGGCTACACATAGATTATTTATCTGTGGAAAGAAACCTTGGCCACTAGAAGAGACCTCCGCCATCAATATATTCACCAGAGGAGATTGATATACTATCAAAGTACAACACTTTTGATGCTTAAAACTTAAAATTTTGTGTGTTTTCACTATGATGTTAGTAGCTTTTATGTGTTTTTATGTTTGGTTTGTAAGATTTCAGGGTTGGAAATTGATTTTGGGAAGACTATACAAAAGTTGTTGTTTTTGATGATTTATGAAACCCTTTATGGTCCGTAGAGCACTCTACGGGCTGTGAAGTAGGCTTTGTGTACAATTTCAGTGAGGGGATGATTTTGTAAAATTTGTTCTACGAACATGTAGATGGGTCATGAACTATTTTATGAGTCGTAGATCAAGTCTTGTGCCCTGAGGATTAGAGAAGGAGGACTTTTTGAAAATTCATCAGGCGAAACCCCCTACAGGCCGTAGAACACTTTATGGGTTGTAGACGGGCGTCATAGAACACAAATCTAATTTTATAGCAATGAAGTATGAAAGCTTGATTACAGGTCGTGGAACACAATTCGGGCCATAAAGCATCTCGTGAAGCGTGCTGATCAAGTTATCTTATTTTCTTTAGGATATTTAATTTAAACATTATAAATAGGTTTTTAGGTTATTTTTCTTAGATAGTTGGAACAGTGGAGAGAAAATATAGTGAGATTGAGTAGAGAAAACTTTGGAGAGTTTTGAGAAACACTTGTACATTGATTTGATCTTCTAATCTTGTGATTTTCATTGAAGCTTGGATTCACTTGTGCATAATTCAATTATGTGAGTACTTTATTATGTTATTTAGATTTATAATTCTTGCATCTACACAAATCATGAGTAGCTAAATCCACAACTAGAGTTGTGGGAACTATGAAGAACTAACAAAGTAAAATCGGATAATTCATAATTCTTGAAAAGTGTGCATGTATGTATTAATTAACTCTCTCAATTTTTCATGTTTTCTAATAGTAGCCATCATTAGAACCCGCCTAGTATTACTGACTGAGCCAAGGTAGCGATGAATAGGAAAAGATATTAATTTAGAGGACTCGATTGATGTGTTCTCGTCTAATCAACCGAACTGGGCCAAGGTGAGGTTGTACTGGGAAGAATAGATAAGAGTTCATAATGTCACACTGTAGAGATGGACCAAGTCACATAGTGAAATTCGCTTCTCGCCTTGGCCAAAGGGTTTGGTGAACTTAACTTATCGTCCTGCATGCTACACACTAGAAATGAATTAGATTATCTGGTGATACAAAGTTAGAGAGCCATAGGGAACACAATAACGTAGTTTCTCTCCATATTGGTTAAACAATTGTGTTAGTTTAGGATTACTTTCCTACTTGTTATTACAAACTCCCCCCTTCGGGGAGATAAGTTGGTTAATCACTCAAATTACATCAATTGAATTCTTCTAAGTCTAGAATATTTCCTTGGGTTCGACCCTAACCTTGGTTAGGTTCTATTTCTAGACAACGACCACTTTATCCTCAAAAAGGAGGTGTTACTTGGGGGGCATTAAGATTTTGGTACCGTTGTCGGGGAATGTGGCTAGGCTTGTTTAATTCAAGTTCTTTGGTTATTAATCTTTATTTAACACATTTTACACTTTTTTCGTTATTGTTGTTTCTTTTCAGGGTGTAATGATAGTGTATGCCAACCATGCGAAGTTGAGGTAGAACCTTGATTCCGTTTGACCCAGAGATCCAGAGAACATTGAGAAGAATGGCCAAGACAATGCCAACAACACAGGAAATACAGATCTAAATAGGAATGAGAATGAGAATGTGGACCATGAAAACCCACCTTTTATCGTGTATATTGCTCCACATCCACAGGACTTCAATGCTAACACTTATCAGTGGAATCAATATCGACTAAATCCTATGGCTATGGAGGTGACTAGAACTATTGTGTTGCCACCACTACTGGCTGATACAAAGTTCGCGGTCACGAGTAGGTTGCTTCAGATGCTACAGAACCATGGGTTGTTTGTAGGCTTACCATCGGAGGATCCTCATAGCCACATACACAATGTTGCATTTGTCTGCAAGAGTGTGATGGAAACGCAGAATCTGTCTATGCATGCTGTGGGACTTTATGTCTTCCTATTTTCTCTTATATGCAATGCAACACTATGGCTATCTGAGCTCTCATAGAGTTTGATCAATATTTGGCTGAATTATAGAAGGCCTTTTTGGAGAGGTACTTCCCAAGATCAAAGAAACTCATGTTGAAAGATCAAATCAATAACTTTGAGCAACTTCCTGGTGATTCAACCAGTACTACATGGGAGCAATTCACTAAATGCTTGAGGAATGTCCTAGGCCACAAGATTTTTGATGATGCCTTAGTAGAGATCTACTACTATGCCCTTGATAAAAAAGTCAATCTTGTACTGATACCATTCTAGAGGGCATGTTCTTCATAAGCCATTTGCAAAGATATCTGGAAGGATAGAGAGAGTAGTCAAGACCAATCATGCATGGGGGCAAGGAGATAGATCATCTACCAAAATTTCGTGCACTATCAGTATTGGTTTGCAGCAAGCTAAGATAAAAGAAGAAATTACAGAAGAGCTTGCTCGAATCTGTATAGGCATGAAGGTTGATGATGATGTAAAATCAGGAATAAGTCAATGCAGTTGTTCATCAGCCTTTACACATACCCATGTATGATGATCCCTAGTATTAGGAGGAGCTTATTTTATTACTGATAAGATGAGGGGGTTTCTGGATCAACGCCCAAGAGTTCAATCAGGACTATTCGCGCCAAGGTCAAAAAACCAAGGTTGAAACACTTGAATCTAGATGGATCTTTCAAAGACAATCATGAAGGATACTATAATTGGAATCAGGGCCAAGACAGAGAAGCATATTGGGGTTGTAGATATGGTTACAGAAATTGTCATAATGTGCCACCACATAATCGCGACATAGGTACGAGTAGCTCAAGAGTTGAAGAGATATTTGATTGTCAGTTGAAGAAAGATGAGACACTGGATCAGAAACTTAGGGCAATGAAATATGAGATCTCTAATATTAATCAAAAAATTGAGTCTCATTCTGTTGCCACAAACAGCTTGAGCAATAGTTCGATCGAGTGCCGACTCAACTAAATCAGTGTCAAAAGGGTACACTGCATAGAAACATAGTTCAAAATTCTAAGAATGAAGGGAAGCATATGGTGGTTACTACTCATGTTGGTAAGAGCACCATTGCTCCTCATATTCCAGTTGATGAAGATGTTGTTCGAGAGGATACAATTGCGGTCAAAGATGCGGAGACCAGAGATAATCATGGAAAGGATAGGGTGAGTGAAATTACTGATATGTCACACAAGTTGAAGACCATTCCTAGGCTTGCTCCTCTCTTCCCTCAAAGAAATGAGAATAGGAAGGTGGACGACAAGTTCAAGCACTTTCGCTTTGTGCTGAAACAACTCTCCATCAACATCCCTCTCATTGAGACGTTAAATAAGATGCTAGGGTATGCAAAGTACATGAAGGACCTAGTTATGAAATAGCACAGTGTGAGTCAGAAGCTCTCACATGAGCTTTAACATTACAATGCAATTGCTATGAGGTCCTTGGTCTAAAAACGAGAAGATCTCGACACTTTTACCATACCCTGCACCATTGGAGATATGGAGTTCAAAAGTATATTGTGTAATCAAGGTGCCAGCATTAGTCTGATGCCCCTTGCGGTCTTTAAGAAGCCAGGATTTGGAGTTCCTACTCCAACGAGCATGTGGTTATTGATGGCTGATCACATGGTGAAGAAGCTTATAGAAATACTATGTGATATGCCTCTAAAGGTAGGTAAATTCATATACCCCATAGACTTTATAATCCTGGATTGCGAGGTTTATTTCAAAGTCCCTATCATCTTGGAAAGGCCTTTCCTATCCATTAGACGCACTTTGGTGCACAGGGAGAAGGGCTAACTCAAGTTTAGGTTGGTAAAAGATGAGGTCATGTTCAAGACCATTAGCAAGAAAAGAAATAAAATGATTTGAGGGTGGTCTCTGTTATTGAGAATGTTGATGATACTGAGACAGAACCACTTGAGGTGAGATTGGGTATGAACACTTTGGAAGATGTGCTGATGAACGTTGATAGTGACTGCATCCCAGATTATGAGAGGATAGTGAATGCATTAGGGGTGTCCTACAGCCCTAGGCACTAAACCAAGTTGTAGCTAGACTTGCAGAATCGAGAGTCACCGCCATCCAAGCCATCCATAGAAGATTCACTGGTACTAGAGTTGAATGCTCTTCTAGTACATCTGAGATATGCTTTTTTGGGCACCAACAACAACTTGCCGGTAATAGTTTCTATGGACCTGAATGATGAGAAGGTGAACGCCCTTGTCATGGTACTTAAACAATTTACGAAGGCAATTGGGTGGATGATTGTAGATATCATTCGTATCCCTCTGGTATATGTACACAAAAAATCCAGTTGGTCAAGACTACAAGCCGAGTGTTGAGCACCAGAGGCGTCTTAAGCCTCCTGTTCAAGAGGTCGTGCACAAAGAAATCATTAAGTGGTTGAATACGGATATGATCTACCCAATTACCGATAGTGAATAGGTGAGCCTGGTTCAGTGTGTTTTGAAGAAAGGGGTTATGATAGTGGTGTCCAATGCCAATAACGAGTTGATTCCTATACAACTAGTCATTAGATGAAGAGTATGCATGGACTATAGAATACTCAATGCATCGACGGAAAAGGATCACTTTCCTATGCCATCATGGATCAGATGTTAGACTGATTAGCTGGAAAGGGCTAGTGTTTCTTTCTTGATGACTAAATCGTAATTTCTCCAGAGGATCAAGAGAAGATGATTTTTATATGCCCTTATGGCACCTTCGCATTTAAGAGGATGTCATTCAAATTGTGTAATGCCCTAGCGACATTCCAGAGATGCATGATGTCCATCTTCTTAGACATGGTGGAAGAAACTATTCAAGTCTTCACGGATGACTTTAGTGTGGTCGGGGACTCATTTGAGGACTGCTTGAAGCATTAGTATCCAGTGTTGCAAAGATGTGAGGAAAGACATCCGATGCTGAATTGGGAAAAGTATTACTTCATGGTGAAGGAGTGCATCGTGTTGGGGCTCTAAATCTCCAGTAAAGGGATCAAGGTTGATAGAGATAAAGTAGAAGTGATTGAGAAGCTTCCCCCACCTGTCTTAGTTAAGGGTGTGAGGAGCTTCCTAAGGCATGTAGGGTTCTAATAGAGGTTCATAAAAGACTTCTATAAAATTGCACATCCATAGTGCAAGTTGATTGAGAAAGATACTAAGTTTGTGTTTGATGATGCGTGCCTTAAAGCCTATGAGGGATTGAACCATAAGCTGATTTTAGCCACACTCATTGTAGCTCCAAACTGGTGAAAGCCCTTCGAAATCATGTGTGTTGCAAGTGGTGTTGTGCTAGGTGTAGTATTGGGACAGTGCCAAGAAAAGATATTACATCCCATATACTATGCTAGCAAGGCCTTAAACACATCCCGAAAGAACTACAGTGTCACTGAGCAAGAGTTACTCGCAGTGGTCTTTGCATTCAAGAAATTCAGTTCATATTTATTGGGGGCCAAAGTGGTGATGTACACAAACCACTCAGTACTGTGGTACTTGAAAAAAGAAGGATGCAAAACCAAGGTTGATGAGATAGGTACTTCTCTTTCAAGAATTTAATTTCGATGTCATCGACAAAAAAAGGAAAGAAAATTAGGTCACAGATTACCTTTCCAGTTGGAAGATGGGCCAATGGCAAAGTTCTATGATGGATAGGAGATTGACGACTCATTTAAAGATGAGAGAGATATTGGTAGTGTCCCACAATTTAATACCATGGTTTGCAGACTCTGCAAACTACTTGGTAAGTGACATTTAGCCACTTGATCTGAATACACACCAATGTCAAAAGTTCATGTCTGATGTGAGAAAGTTCTTTTGGGATGACCCATACTTGTTTTATTGTATACACATATACGGTTATTCATCGCTGTGTTCCTGAGATTGAGATGACGAGTATCCTCATGGCATGTCACTCATCATTGGTAGGAGGGCATCATAGTGGAGTTCGGAGAGCATACAAGATCTTATAGTGTAGATATTACTGGGCCACCATCCAGCAGGATGGTCATGACTATGCCAAAGCTTGTGATAGGTACCAAAGAGAAGGTGGTGTTTCCCGTAAGCATGAGCTCCCTTAAAACCCTCTATGGTGATTGTCATACCCCAAAGTCCCATAGGGCGGACCGGCACCCATTGCCGATAAGGCTCGGGAGAACCAATCTATAACTATATGCGTTCTATACATATTAAGGGGTGTATATATTTGATATGACTTTAAGAAGATAGATAGTGATAACAAGCCAAAAGGAAATGCATATGACTAGGCTGTTAGAGCCATGCTGTCTAAAGAGCGAGACATGACTTCACTGTGCTTTACATGGTCTACAAAGCCTCTTAATAGAGAAAAACATCTGATAAGGGTCGGGACCTTTCTCTATCTGATAAGGGTCAGGACAGGCCCCGCCTCAACAAACTATGCAATAAAAATACGTA
The DNA here is from genome assembly GCA_011800125.2 of Solanum clarkiae. Classification (NCBI taxonomy): domain Eukaryota; kingdom Viridiplantae; phylum Streptophyta; class Magnoliopsida; order Solanales; family Solanaceae; genus Solanum; species Solanum clarkiae. The sequence goes on along the minus strand of JAABOM020084657.1, from coordinate 182 downwards.
AGCTCTAGACATGTACAAAGCCCCGAAGCAACCTGGAGCTTGTTGGCAGCAGCTGAATAGCCTGTATTCCTACTAGGGAGATCTACTAGCACCTGTACTTGCAGCATGAAATGCAGGTCCCCCGTAAGGGACGTCAGTATGGGATAATGTACTGAGTATGTAAGGCAGAATATACTGTATAT
>JAABOM020084649.1:0-30664 GCA_011800125.2 Solanum clarkiae | reverse complement strand
TGATATGTTTGTTGGGCGGTTCTACCGCAGCGGTGACCTTGTCGGCCCGCATATATATATGCATATAGATATTTGTTTTATGCTGGGTTGTTGTTTGCAGGTTTGGTTAGTCAGTAAAACAGAGAAAACTCTACCGAAATTTCGATAGATTCCTTAGCCATTATAGTTGAAAATCCGGTTTAGTGTTTGTCTGGGTGCCCAATCGGCACTAATCATGATCCCTGGGTTGGGTCGTAACAGACTTAGCTTGCCATTCTTCACAAAATGCATCACACCTTTCGTATCACTCCCTTCATTGGTGAGACTTTCACATACTCCTAATCACCAATATAAAGCTAAAGATTCATTTTTCTAACATCTAAATAAGACTTTGGATGACTTTGAGTTGTCTTCAACTTTTCCCTAATCAATTTCACTCTTTCCATAGCCTCAAACACTAACTTCGAACCAAGAGAAGTCATTTCATATAACTCAAACTACCCCATTGGAGATCTACTCCTTCTACCATATCAAGCCTCAAACTATGCTACACCAATGCTAGCATGAAAGCTATTTTTTTAAGCAAACTAAATAAGTGATAGATGATTAACCCGATTGACATTGAATTCCAACACACAAGGACTCGACATATCTCCAAAATTGGAATTGTCCTCTCGGCTTGTCCAACAGATTGAGGATGAAATGATACTCAACTTCACCTTAGTGTCAAGTCCCTTTTGGAGATGATTTCCAAGAGTGAGAAGTAAGTTGGGTACCACAATCTTGTTTAGAAGTAGGCACACCACCCAGCCTAACCAACTTCCAAATATATAACTTGGCATTGTCTTTCTTCGTACTATGCCACCAATAAACTTCTGTCAATTCCCGATGCATTTTGGTAGATCCCGGATGTATGGAATAATGAGAGTTATAGGCTTCAATCATGATCATCTCTCTAAAACCATCAACATCCAAAACATACAATCGATCTTAGTACCGAATTACACTATCTCTTGCTTGGGAGAAGATCTCTATCTTCTTTTCGGTAACCAGCTTCTTGAACTCAACCAGTGACGAATCTAGACCTTGCTTGGCTTTATCATCAATAATCACAGAAGATTCTGCCTCATTCTGAACATGAATACCACCATTATTAAAGTCGATCAACCTATCACCCAATCTAGCCAAATAGTAAGCATCTTTTGCCAACTCTTTCTTTCCTTCATCAATATAAGTCACACTTCCCATAGATAGCCTACTAAGAGCATCGGCTAAAACATTTTTCTTGCGGGGATGATATTGTACACTCATGTCATAGTCCTTAAGGGATTCCAACCATCTCTTTTGTCTCAAGTTAAGATCCCTTCGAGTGAACACATATTGCAAACTCTTGTTGTCGATGAAAATATCAACAAGCATCCTATACAAATAGTGTCTCCAAATATTTAAGGCAAACACCATCGGTGCTAACTCAAAATCATGATTTTAGTAATTACACTCATGCACCTTCAATGTTTTTGATGCATAAGCTATCACCTCACTATGTTGTGTAAGTAAAAAATCCAACCCTAACCCTAGAAGCATCAAAATTCACCACCAACCCATCTAAGCCATCCAATAAAGTCAAAATAGGAACCGATATAAGCTGATCTTTCAAAGTCTAAAAACTCTTCTTACACTCATTCGACCATACAAACCTAGCCTTGCTTTGAGTCAACTTGGTCAATGGAGATACAATAGATGAGAAACCTTCAACAAACCTTCTATAATAACCAGCTAACCCAAGAAAACTTTGAATATCCGAAGGAGCAAGCTTGTTAAGCAATGCACATCTTCAGCAACTCCCCTTTTACCTCATCTATAAGTTTAACTATAGCATTTTCCTTGCCTAGATTGCATTATGAGCCTAAAGTATATCTCCCTCTTTGATATGGATGGATGGAGATAGGAAATCTTAATACACACTCCACAGCACAATATAAATCATGAAAAAGTGAAATATTTCATGAAATGCCTTGTAGCCTCCAACCCATAGATGTGGCATGCTTTCCATCCATGAATAAACTCTACTTGACGTAGCATGTTGGACTCCGAGGACTATTTATAAACCTAGTTCTCTGATACCATTTCTGTCCCAACCTAGACCAAGGGTATAGAAGTGATATGGAAAATGAGAACTCGAGAGTCCCTAAACAAGCCTCAAAACATCCGTATTCACATCATCGATTCAAAAACATATTCAAATAGTAAATGCATGGTTCTAAGGGACGAGAAAGTACGACTCATGATATAGAGATGTCATAGGGAATGGGAGTAACATAAAATCCCATAGCACATTAGCATATAAGAATTAAGGTATGACTCACTCTATGGGGCAATATAGAACTAAGGATTTTTCACATTTTCACATCAAATCATACATACTTATCATAATTCTCATAATCAATCCTTAATATCCATATCCAATATATATCCATAATCATAAGCTTCAAATACAATACATAATATACAGATCTGATAAGAGTCTACAAGATGTTCAATAAAGCCTCTAGTCATAGAAAAGGACGAGGCCAAAGGCATGTCCCGGGCTTACCCTAAAAGTAAATAGCAAAGTGGAAACAACATAAGGTATATACATAGTGGCTTGTCCTTGGAAGATAGGACTCACCACAATATTTTCTAAAATTTGATTCATCCATCAAATGGTGGATGAAGATAGTCTCCAGTCCCTACATCATCAGATCATGTAAGCAAAGTATGTGTTAGTACATTTGAATGTACTAAGTATGCGAGCATGCAATGCATATGACTTATTATACCTATCAATGTTAGATGACAAGAGCATATAATATAGAATGAGATATGTATCCAAAGAACAGTAATATAACAATTTGTAATGAAATTCATGATGCATGAAATGCAAATGCATATATAGTGGGGATAGACCATAATCGACATCTTAAACTCATGCAAGCTATTACATGAATTTTCCCAATGTTGACCTCTTATTGGGCATGAGAAGATTACTTGCTAAAGGTAATCTATACCATGCCTTATGACCTGATCATTTCAGAAGGATTTCTATTTCTTATCATATCATATCATATCAATGTGTAATCATCCTTTATCATCTGATCATTTCAGTGATGGCTACTATTTCTATGTTGACACTAGTTCAAGGAAAGAAAGAGAACCCTTGGGGATAGCTTTCTGACGTCCCCAATCCATTCAGTGTCAAGTTATTATCCCATAAGAATATATATACATATATATGCTTTCAAAAGAAGAAATAGTCATTTCAAATAATTTCAATGCACATTTAGGTTTAAAAGCCAAACATTCTTCATAAGCATTCATACTCAGGCTAAAAAGTCAAATCATAATTCAATATCATACTTCTCATGCATAGGAATAACTTATTCATTAAATAATATGATTCAAGCAGCCAATATGCTCAAAGATCTAATAACAATAGACATTTATATGATTACATTCTTGCATAACCATATATGTGAGCTTAACTCACCGAAATTATTTTCATAAAACATATATGAGCTTAACCCACCAATAATTTCATAAAATCCAATGGCCATGCATGCATATGTCATGAATGATATGTGAATAGCAATGGGTAATATAGATTCAATCTTAAATCATCAATATAATATGAAATTAAAGAAAAAATCTATAAGAAATTCATATTCAAATCACAATTTAAATTACTCATGCTCAAATCTAAATTTAAAGGGACAATACATAATCAAATACTTATAATAATAATGCAATTATATTCATTGTATTAGGGCTTAAATCAACTTAAAATCACAATAAAGTATATCTCATACTTCAATTAAATTTATTGAACAATAATTTTCAAAACCCGCTTTTAAAGTAAGAAAGATTTCATTAAGTTGATTGTAAAATAGTTTGGGTCTTCTTGTTGAAAGTGAAAAAGAATCAAACCCACATACCTTAGCTAATAGAGAAGATTCAAGAAGAAATCGGAAGAAATTTGATAAAGAAGAAGACCCTTCCTTATGCTCCAAGCTAATCTCCAATGGCTCACTTGAGGGTAGTTCTTTAGATGAGAGAATTTGAATAATTCTAAGTGTAGGAATGAATTTGAATGAGAGAATTAGAGTTTAGGACATTTGGAGGTCTTAAGATAGCATAGGAAGTCATAAAAGACCCTTAGGAGAAGTCATAATTTCAAACAAACAAAAACTATTAATGAAGCAAAATAACATTTCTTGCCGGAGGTCCCGTGAGAAAGTCTCATGACCCGTACAAGTTATCATGATCCGTATGACCCTTCCCGTGAGACCTCACTTAGCCAAGTCTTAGAAAACACTACATAGGGCTTTAGGAAAATGTTCATAATTTCTTGATCTGTACTTGGAATAAGGTGAAACCAGATACATTAAAAAACTAATTCAAAGAGCTTCAATTTTATAGGTTTGGGGTACCAGTTCATTTTGTGCTAAGAGATATGATTATTTAAAGTTGACCCTTCCATCGGTTCTTGTGAAAAACTTAGCCAATGGAATTCCTTTGAACTTGGCTTGATGACCAAGACCCATGATGACCTTAAACCACATAAATAAGTTTGAATTGAGTGCTTGAAAGTGAACTTAGCTTGAGATTGAAGATGCCATACTTAGAAAAATTTGACAAAAGCACCTAGACAGTTGGTCTTACGGTCCATACCAAGTTATACAAACTGTGTACTCCTCTATACCACTTCCCTTAGAAAATTTTTCACGACAAAGTTCCAAGATAGTGATCAAATACATAGAAAATATTCCACTCCATAGCCTATACGGAGGAGTATACGGACCGTACCCCTCCATATGGACTGTAGGTCTGTAACACTGTCCGTACCATATCACTTGGGCTCAAAACAGTGGCATCTCAAGCCCAAGGCTACAAGATGCCCTCCACGATCTGTGTGGGGTCCAAGTCTGGCATGCCTTGGTCTTAAACTCTACACCATGGCCCTCATATCCCCACAAAAGGCCAACGGCCACTCCAAGGAAGCTCCACATGGTCTGTATAGCCCCACACAGACCGTGTAGCTACCATGAGCCGTCACCTTGGTCCAAAACTTTCTGAAATAAAATTTAAAAGATCCATTAAGGTCGTACAAAGTTTGGGTCCTTACAGATTTAATATATGAAATTTGTGCAGCATATTTAACTATGCAGAGTGAATTTACAACTTGATTGGATGGTGGTTTTTTGTGGTATTTTCATGGTATGGAATTGTGTGGTTCATAAGAAAACCATGTTTATTTTGATTGTTTTATTAATTATATAGTATGGTATAATTTAGTTTCATGGTTCTTTAACTATGAAAACCCTTACTTTTTGAAATCATCATTTTGGTGGTATCCCGTGGTTCTTTTATTTTTTCTAAGTATACAATTACTTAAATATAAATAATTCTAATTTATCTTTTATTATTTATTAAGTTTTATCTTAATATATGTACTGCTTTTGTATAACTTATTTCCCTTCGCATCAACTTTTGAATTTTTTTTCTATCTCCCATCTTTTCTTTCTCGTGTTAATCTATTTGTTTAGGTTCATTTTTTTCAAACTTATTTTTTTCAAAGTTCTTACCTTTTTATTTTCTTGTGTTGTTTGTGTGGATTGAGGATATATTAGCTTGTATGTTTTCCTATTTGATTCTATGTATTTATTTTTTTAATAAATTATTAAACAAATATTGATAAAATTAATATTTATAATAATTATGGATATTTTTGTAAATTTATAAGTTGCGATACAGTACCATACAATCAAATCAAACGATAAATTATCATTAAATAGTAGTAACTCATACAGTCTATCCAAATATTGTATAGTACTGTACTGTACAATATCATACCATACCATATAGTACCATACATTATGAAAACGTGGCAAATCACCATCCAAACAAGCTATTAGATGACAAGCATTATGCAAAATATATAATATTCTAATAAATTAGGATAAAATGAAAGATCTATCCTTAATTCTTTATGCTTCATCTTTTTATTAATAGATGCTTCTAATTTTTTTTTTTTTTGCTTATCTTCTTGGTAGATTTTGTTAGCATGTGAAATCACTTTTTTAAACCTTGGTTATTGTTGATTTTATATTCCTATAGAATAATTATAAAAAGATGTTTCTAGAAATATATTTACTTTGGGCTATATTTCTTGATAGATTTTTGTTACTGTGAAATTATATTTTTACCCTTGGTAAAAGAAAGATGTTTCTAGAGATATATTTTTTTGGGCCATATTTCTTGATAGATTTTTTTAGTGTGAAATTACATTTATACCCTTTTTCGTCCTACCTTTCACATTTCTATATAAAAAAATAGAAATCTATTTTTTAGATGTGGTTTTTTAAAAGTTCTTACTTTCTTATTTTCTTGTGTTGTTTGTATGGATTGGAGATATATTATCTTTTATGTTTTTCTATTTGATTCTATGTATTTATTTTTTTTAAAAAGTATTACAAATATTGATAAATTTAATATTTATAAATAATTAAGGACTTTTTGTAAATTCATAAGTTACGATACAGTACCATGTAATCAAAATAATACAATAAATTATTATTAAATAGTAATAACCCATACAGTCTATCCAAATATTGTATAGTACTGTACTGTACAATATCATAACATATCATAGCATACAATACCATACATTATGAAACTATGGCAAACCACCATCCAAACAAGCTGTTAGAGGACAAGCATAATGCAAAGTATATAATATTTTAATAAATTAGGATAAACTTAAAAATATATCTTTAATTCTTTATGTTTCATTTTTTTATTAATAGATGGTTCTAAAATTATTTTTTTCTTATTTTCTTGTTAGATTTTTGTTGTCATGTGAAATTACTTTTTTATCCTTGATCATTATTGATTTTATATTTCTATAGAATAATAATAGAAAGATATTTCTAGAATTATATTTTTTTGGGCTATATTTCTTGATAAATAGAAAGATGTTTCTAGAAATATATTCTTTTGGGCCATATTTCTTGATAGATTTTTATTAGTGTGAAATTATATTTTTATCCTTGATCATCCTGCCTTTAACATTTCTATATTATGGAAAAAAAATATAAAAATATATATAATTTGCATTCCATACCCTCATAAATAGTACATTTCAAGTACTAATGTATACTCTATATCTATATAATCTAACAATGTAGGCACAAGTGATGCTCTTCCCCCTCATGCTCATGGTTGAGTAGAGTTATGGTAAAAGACATAATGGTGAGTCATCATGCTTCAGGGATAAGCCTATTTCCTTTTATAGCTTATTGTATTTTAGACTTATAAATTCTTATTATGTATTTCATGTGAGGGTGAGATTTGGATATGTCTTAGTCCCTATCCAGTCTAGATGTAGAGATATTGTTGAACAAAAATGTAATAGACTTATAGTTTGATGTCATTACTTTATCATGTTTCCCATAGCCCCTATCCCTATCTTTTCATTTATTCTTTTTTATTCATTACTTATGAAATCATTTAATGAATGTTAAGAGGTTTGGGCGAGGTTCCCTCAACATTCTCATTCTCTATTTTATGCCTTGATCCCAGCATGAGTCGTGAAAAACTTGATATCAGAGCATGAGGTTTTGAAGTGTTCTAGGGAACGTCAACCAGAGCTTGTTCATGAGTGTAAAGTGCTCTAGTAAAATCCTCCCAAAATTCCTTCTTCCCCAAGCTCAACTGAAGACCAAGGCTGGGGTTTCAAGATTTCTTCTATTGTCTCATTCAAAGATATGTGGATTTCATACATAGGGTCCCTTCCCCATGGAGCCCAAGGATTTCTCTTTTTCTTTATTTATTTACAAGTATGATTTCAAGGGTTTTATGATTTCCACTCATATGCATCAGCATGATAATATATTGTGATTACTAGTCTTATTACTTATCACGACCGAAGCATAGGGCTTAGATGTAATACGGCGAATGGGGAACCCGAAGAGACCCCAAACAAGCCTCTTAACATATCATTACACATCCTTAGACGTGGAAGCAATTAAACAACAATAAGAGAATAAAATAAGGGCAAATGGACTAACAGAGTCTTTCATAGCTTAAAACATACAAGAGTCAAGAGAGTCAAAACTCATAGCATTATTACATAACTTGTCCAACAACACCTCTAAACTTAGCATTTAGCGGGGGCCAAGATAAATTTTTGGGCTCACCTTTATAGTCAAAAGCATACAATAAGATATAGAGAGTCTTTGCATAACATAATATCAAAAGATATCATCCTCGAAGTAGAGGACTCACCAAACTTGCTTCGAAGACAGTACTAGCCACGTGGAGGAGGAAGATGGTCAAGTGGAGCTATGGTTCCTACATGGTATATCATGTAGACATCGAGTATATGTTAGTACATTTTAATGTACTAAGTATGTAGGATGCAATGCAACATGAGATAGGAAACATAATTGAAATGAATAATTAGGCAATAAATGATTATATAGCAATATGGCATGCATGAATGATACTTGAAGTAAACATGCTTCTATAAAACATATTACATGTGTAGTAATAGACCATGATAATAGAGACCAAGGCATACCACTCCTTTCGCGAGGCGATTGAGGTATAAATCCCCCAATATGGTTGCATGAGCCTACTACCCCTCGAACGAGGCAATTGAGGTACAAATCCCCCAACATGGTTGCGTGGGTCTACCACCCCCTGAGCGAGGTGATTGAGGTATATACCTTCCAACATGGTAGTTTGGGCCTACTACCCCCCGAATGAGGCGTGGTCAACTTGCAACAGTATAGATATTATTCACAAAATCAACACATATATATATTTCTTTCATCATCATAAAGTCACTTAACTTATATGCCATGCAATAAACCTTCAATTGATCAAGAAATCATAACCGGATATTTTATCAAACACTTGGCAAATGTCATATTCTAGTACAAAATCATATAATTCAAGAGTACAATCATGTGAGAGGCCCATGCAACCATGTTCCGTGGTTTATACCTCAATTACCTCGCTTATGGGGTGGTAGGCCCGTTCAACCATATTGGGGGGTTTATACCTCAATTATCTCGCCAAGGGCCTAGTGGCCCTTGGTCTCTATTGCAATGCTCTCTTACTACATATGTAATATGTTCTATATAAGCATGTTTACTTCAAGTATTATTCATGCATGCCATATTAATATATGCTCATTTATTGCCTAATTATGTATTTCTATTTTATGGCCTATCTCATGTTGCATTGCGTCCTATATACTTAGTACATTCAAATGTACTAATGCATGTTCTATGCCTACATAATGTTACCATGTAGGAACCATAGCTCCACTTGACCATCCTCCTCCTCCACGTGGCTAGTACTATCTTTGATGCAAGTTTGGTGAGTTCTCCACTCCGAGGACGATATCTTTTGATCTTATGTTATACAAAGACTCTTTCTATCTTATTGTATACTTTTGACTATGAGGGAAACACCAAAAGTTATCTTAGCCCCCGCTAAATTCTAAGTTTAGAGGTGTTATTGGACAAGTTATATAATGATTCTATGAGCTTTGATTCTCCTGACTCTTGTATGTTTTAAGCTATGAAAGACTCCCTTAGTCTCTTTGCCCTTATTTTTATTCTCTTATTTTTGTTTAATTGCTTTTACGATCAAAGATGTGTAATAATATTTTAAGAGATTTGTTTGGGATCCCTTTGGGTTCTCCATTTGCCTTGTCACGTCTAGGCCCTAGACTTGGATTATGACAAAAATTGTATCAGAGCACTAGGTTGTTAATGGTCCTCGACATCCAACACACTGGGTCGATTAGATTCTCATTCAAGGTTGTGAAGCGCATCACAACTATAAATAGGAGGCTATGAGATGTTTTAGGAAATATTTCACTTCTTCATGATCTCTATCATACGATAGAGTTAAGTCCTCTAAGTCTTATATCTTATTATTAATCATTGTATTTCAGAATATGTCTTAAGCTACTCAGGACGACGATATATCTAATGCGGAGGTTTGCAATAGCCTATGGGTGTTGGCCAAGGCTCTGACCACCCAACTCAACAGATCGATGGGTACCCTTGAGACTTCAAATGGTAAGAGTAGAGAGAGAAAGGCGAAGAGAGCTCGTTTTAAGGGTAAGTTCCAAAGTCACAAGGGTTGCCAATTTTATCAACGAAAAGGTTCTTTAAGTGCGCTTAATAAAGGGGTTGCTAATGGTAATCAAAGATTCCAAGGTGGAGGTGGTATGGTGCTTAATCCCGTGTGCCGAAGGTGTGGTAGAGGCCATAGTGGCCCATGTTTGAGGCACACTAATGCTTGCTATAGCTGTGGAGAAGTGGGTCACAATAAGGTTGATTGTCCTCGTAATCAAAACAAGGATAAATATGGTCATCCACAAGGTGCAAATGTGGTTCCTAGGGAAAGAAAAGGTTATCAAGGAGGTTCCCCTAGGTAAAATCGGTTATATGCTCTTCAAGGGAGAAAAGGGGTAGATGAGGTGTTTGATGTCATCGCTGATATATTAAAAGTTTTTGATTTTAATGTGTATGCATTAATAGACCAGGGTGTACTCTTTCTTTTGTTACTCCTTTTGTTGCCAAAAAGTTTCATATTGAGCCCGGATTGTTGTGTGAGTCTTATGAAGTGTCTAATCCTATTGGTATATCTATTGTTGCTAGAAAGGTCTATAGAAATTGTCCTGTATGCATTTTGCAAAAACGTTTTCCTTGTGATCTTGTAGAGTTTGATATAGTGGATTTTGATGTCATTCTTGGGATGGATTGGTTACATGCATATTATACCTCCATTGTTTGTAGAACCCGTAGGGTCAAATTCCAATTTTCTAATGAACCCGTCCTTGTGTGGGAGAGTCATGATATGGTGGTCAAGGATAGGTTTATCTCTTGCATTAAAGCCCAAAAGTTGATCTCTGAGGGGTGTATTTATCATCTTGTGAGGGTTAGGGATATTGAATCTAAAGTCCCTCCTATAGAGCCAGTTCTGGTGGTTAGTGAGTTTCTTGATGTCTTACCTAATGATCTTCCCTGTGTTCCTCCCAAAAGGGAAATAGACTTTGGTATAGACCTCCTTCCTGATACTCAACCCATTTCTATTCCCCTTACTGTATGGCCTCGATGAAGTTAAAGAAGTTGAAGGAGCAATTGAGGGATTTGTTGGAGAAGGATTTTATTAGGCTTAGCCAATCATCTTGGGATGCAATAGTGTTGTTTGTGAAGAAGAAGAATGGTACTCTTAGAATGTGTATTGACTACCGGCAACTTAATTGGGTCACCATAAAGAATAAAAATCTTATACCAAGGATTGATAATCTATTTGACCAACTTCAAAGGGCTAGTCGCTTCTATAAGATTGATCTTCAGTTTGGGTATCATCAAGTGAAAGTGAGGGAGTGTGATATACCCAAAACGACCTTCCAGACTAGGTATAAACATTATGAGTTTGAGTTTATGTCCTTTGGGTTGACCAACTCACCGGCTATCTTCATGGATCTTATGAATAGGGTCTTTAAACCCTACCTTGATTTGTTTGCAGTGGTTTTCATTCATAATATCTTGATCTATTCCCATAGTGAGGAGGAGCATGTGGGTCATTTGAGGATCATGCTACAAAAATTGAGAGAAGAGAAGTTGTATGCCAAGTATGAAAAATAAGAATTTTGGTTGAGAGAAGTTGCCTCTAGGTCATGTGGTGTCAGGAGATGGTATTAAAGTGGATCCTAAAAAGACAGAAGTGATCAGAAATTGGCCTAGACCTTTGACTCCATCGGACATTAGAAATTTCTTGGGCTTAGTGGGTTACTATCGGAGATTTGTGAATGGATTTTCTTCTATTGCTTCTCCCATGACTAAGGTGACCCAAAAGAAGGAAATATTTGTGTTGACCAATGAGTGTGAAAGGATTTTTCCAAACCTTGAAGGATAAGCTTATCTCCTCTCTTATCTTGTCTCTGCCGGAAAGGTTGGAAAGGTTTATTATGTATTGTGATTCCTCACTAATTTGTTTGGGTTGTGTTTTTAATGCAAAATGCTAAGGCAATAGCTTACGCCTCTAGAAAACTTAAGGTTCATATAAAAATTACCCTACCCATGATCTTAAATTGGCCGCCGTAGTATTTGCTTTAAAAATTTGGCATCATTATTTGTATGGGTGCATGTCGATGTGTTTACCAATCATAAGAGTCTCCAACATGTGTTCACTCAAAAAGATCTCAATTTGAGACAACAAAGCTGATTAAAGCTTCTTAAGGATTATGATATGAGTGTGTATTATCACCTCTGTAAGGCTAATATTATGGCCGATGCTTTGAGTAGTGTGTCTATGGGTAGCCTAGCTCATGTTGATATTGGTGGCAAAGAGGTGGCTAGAGATGTCTATTGATTGGCTAGATTAGGGGTTAGGTTGGAAGAGGTTGACAATAGTGGTGAAGTGGTGGTTGAAGGTTCTAAATCTTCATTAGTTGAGGAGGTAAAGGCAAAGCAAGATCATGACCCCATCTTGGTAGAGTTGAAGTCCTTGGTGAGAGATGGTAAGGTGGAGATTTTCTCCCAAGAGGGAGATGGTGCCCTTAGGTATCAAGGTAGATTTAGTGTGCCTAATGTTGAGGACTTAAGGAGGTAGATTCTTGATGAAGCTCATAATTCTTTCTGTTGTATTTACCTTGGTTCTACAAAAAGTATGTATAACGATTTGAGGGATGTGTTTTAGTGGGAAGGTATGAAGAAGACATTGCTAAGTTTGTATCCAGTTGTCATAATTACCAACAAGTCAAAGTCGAGTGTCAGAGGTCAGCTGGTCTAACCCAAGATATAGAGATTCCTATTTGGAAGTGGGTGGAAATTAACATGGATTTGGTGGTTGGATTGCCTAATACTAGAAAGAGTTTTGATTCTATTTGGGTTATGGTTGATAAAATGACAAAGTCGACTTATTTCCTACTGGTTAAAACTACTTATGGTGTTGAAGACTATGCTAAGTTGTACGTTCATAAATTGGTTATATTGCATGGGGTGCCCTTGTCTATCATATCAGATCGTGGTTTTCAATTCACTTCTCACTTTTAGAGGACCTTCTAAAGAGCTCTTGGTACCAAGGTAAAGCTTAGTATGGCTTTTCACCCTCAAACGGATGGCCAAGCTGAAAGAAGTATTCATACTTTTGAGGATATGCTTAAAGCTTTTATGTTGGAGTTTAAAGGTAGTGGGAATGATCATCTTCCATTGATTGAGTTTGCTTATAATAATAGCTATCACTCTAGCATTGGTATGGCTCTTTTTGAGGCTTTCTATGGTAGACGTTTTAGGTCCCAAGTTGGACAGTTTGAGGTAGAGGAAATAGCTTTTTTGGGTCCGAATCCAGTTATGGAGGCTATGGAGAAGGTAAGGTTTATTAGAGAAAGGTTTAAGACAGCCCAAAGTCGCCAAAAGTCCTATGCCTACGTGAGGAGAAGGGATCTTGAATTTAGGGTTGGTGATTGGGTCTATTTGAAGGTTTCACCCATGAAGGGTTTGGTTCTCTTTGGTAAGAAGGGTAAATTGAGTCCAAGATTTGTGGGTCCTTATAAGGTGTTGAGGAATATTAGTAAGGTGGCCTATGAGTTAGAGTTGCCCTATAACATAAATATAGTTCATCTGGTCTTCCATGTGTCCATGTTGAGAAAGTGTGTGGGTGACCAAAGTGCTATTGTACCTCTTAATGTTTTGGGGTTTGTTGAATACAATTTGACTTATAAGGAGGGTTCAGTAGAAGTCTTGGATAGACGAGTGAAGAGGTTGAGGAACAAGGAGGTAGCTTCCGTCAATGTTCTTTGGAGAAACCAACAAGTTTAAAGTACCACATGGGAAGCCGATGTGGGCATATCAAGGCGATATTCCTATTTCTTCCACTCTACTCAAGCCTAAGATACTAATTCTAAGGCCTCTATGTGATTTCAAGTCTTATGTTTCAGGCCCTATGTCATTTGTATGCATTCAGGTTTAAAACTATGTTGAGATTTTTGAAATAATGTTTAAGTGCATTGTTGCATGCTTATGTGGGATGAAATTATCTTGCTTACTTCTCTTTTATACATTTTTTTGACATTCGGGGATGAATGTTCCCAAGGGAGAGATATTGAAATGATCCCAAAAGAAGTGCCCGAAAAGGTGCCTCATAAGTGCCTATAATCGTAATTTTGAGTGGAATTAATATGTGATATTAAAAATTCAACTTCATATTCGTCATCAGGGGGAAAATTGAGTGAAAATGGGTAAAACCCCAATTTTAGAGCAACTATATAAAAATTCGAATTTCTAAAGTTGGCAAAAAATAGTGAGGTTTTGCACCCCTGGCGCAACACGACCAGATTGCTGACCACTATATTTTGTTGCCAATTTTAATTATCTATGGTCCAAGGCCTTTTGGTTTTGGGCCTATTCCTTCCCATGCATAAAAACACCAATACTAAGTTATATTTCAACTCCATATCATACAAGACATTTCCCAAAACCCTCTCTAACACTTGGACAAATATTTCACTCAAAATTAAGGGTCCCAAACTCATTCTGAATCTTAAGAAATTCACTCAAGCTTCAAGTTCTCAATCAAATCTTCATCAAAGAATTCTCCAAAGTTGAGGTATGTGAATTTCAACCATTGAGTCATTTCACCTGTGGTGCCCAACCTTTCTTTTTACATAAATTGCATAGTTTCAAGTATATTATTTACGGATATCTCTTACTATGAAAGTTGACTATAAACTATGTTGAGGTTTCATAAAATTGTCACTATTTAAGCAAGTTTTGAGCTACGAATCTATGACCAATTATGTAATTTGATGAGAGGATTTGATGTATCTTGCATGAGAGTATTACCAAGTGTTGGTGGGTGGGTTTACATTGGTTTTTCTCACATTGGGTTTACATTGATGCTAATTATGCATTTCAAGTATGTTGCCTATCACTTGTTGTATTAAATCATACATACTTAGTATATTCAAATGTACTAATACATACTCTATGCCTACATGATGTTACCATGTAGGAACCAAAGCTCCACTTGACCATCTTCCTCCTCCACGTGGCTAGTACGATCTTTGAAGCAAGTTTTGTGAGTCCTCCACTTTGAGGACGATAACTTTTGATCTTATATTATGCAAAGACTCTTTCTATCTTATTGTATGCTTTTGACTATGAGGGTGAGCCCGGAATGTTGTCTTGGCCTCCACTAAATTCTAAGTTTAGAGGTGTTGTTGGACAAATTATGTAATGATTCTATGAACTTTGACTCTCTTGACTCCTGTATGTTTCAAGCTATGAAAGACTCTCTTACTCTCTTTGCCCTTATCTCTATTCTCTTATTGTTGTTTAATTGGTTCCACGACTAAGGATGTGTAATGATTTGTTCAAAGACTCGTTTGGGGTCCTTTCGAGTTTCTCATTCGTCGTGTCACATCTAGGCCCTAGGCTTGGGTCGTGACATTACGCATGGGCAACCACTATTTACATGTTTTATGATTATTGAGTAAAACCTCTCATATGCATAATCAAGGGTTTTATTAAATTGAATATGGTTTGTGCTATTTAGTTTAAATTCATGTTTTTCCAAAATATTATGGTTGGTCTAAGTTCATGTGGTACGATATTTATAAATGAGTATTTAGGTTTATACATTACGTAAATTCCAAAGTTTGATTCATACACTGGTTGTCCGTCATTTTAGTTATAGCTCGATTTTCCTTGATTTTCATAAGAATGCATGAATTTCTCTAAATTTAATGATTTTAAGGTAGCTCACTTACCTCATCTTATTAGATGATGATTTGCCTATATCAAGCTTTTATAATGAAATCTAAGGCAAAGATAAATGTTTGTGAGTTGTCTCACCTAAGATATGAATATGTAATGATGAAAGGTCAATTTTTACATTACAGAAGTTAAGGAGCTATTCTATTATTATGCTTTACGAAGAATGGATAGCTTAGTAGAAATTCCTCTCCACTTGATGTTACTCATGACTTATAAATTATATTTTCGTTGAGAGTTTTACTTTTCACTAAGTGGACCTTGGGATATAAATGGAGGTTTCCTATTAGTACAGTCATGAAATTGTTAGTACGATCTCATTGTCCCTTAATGACGTACCACCATAGAATGAGGATCACCAGTTAGTAGAGGCTTGGTTCTCAAAGGGTCACCTGTTAGTAGAGACTTGATCATTTATATTACTTAGTCGACCCACTAAAGCATGACATAGTTTACCTTGGCAAGTAGTCTCCCACTTACTGTGGTATAGGGTAAACATCGGGACTCCATGGTTATAGCTTATATGCTTTATTTCAGTTAATAGTAAATCTCCCTGTGTTCAAAATCTCTCACAAGGTATAAGGTTTCCCCCACTAGGCTTTATGTGCCTTACAAACCTTAATGAATACTTTGGCTTATGATTTACTTCTCTTTTCTCATTTATGACTCATGCTTTTCACTTATGATTTATAGTTTTTGCAGACTTGTGGACTTCTTAAAGGCTTATAATATATTTCACTATGAATATTATCACCTTTCATACAACCTATATTCTTTTCTTAGTTTATGCACCTCACTAATGTATAAAATAAATGTGTTCTTTATTTATATGCAAAATCACGCTCTGTAACGTCAATTGTGTTTTAAGATTGCATTGGTCAGTTTACTTTGTAGCACTACGTCATGGTATCATGACCTATGTCATTTTGTAGCTTGTTATGTTTCATACTTACAGACGCTTAGTTTGTATTTCATTTGAGGGTGATTTGTGGACATGTCTTAGCCCCCGTCCAGTCTAGTATGTAGAGGTATTATTGGACAAAAGTATAATAGACTTATGTTTGGATGCCTTTACTCTATCATATATTGCTTCCCTTATCCCCTAATCCTATGTTCCCGCTTATGATTATTTATTCATTACCTATGAAATACTTGAATGAATGTGTAACACCCCACAACTTCATTCATATGTCCAGAATTTTTTCGTCATAAATATATAAGATTAAACCTAGTAATCCCTTATATGTACCTATATTCTAAGACTCATTCATATATGTGTGAAGTGTATTAGAAGTGGATTGGGTTTGTAAGAGACCTCTAGTACTTAGTCAAGTTCAAAGGTTTCCTATCGGTTAAGTTTCTACCTTAGATTATGCAAGAGTCAACTTTAAATGCCCATAAATCTTAGCACACAAATAATTAGAAGTCCCAAAACATACCAAATATAATCTCTTTGAATTATCTTTCCAGCGCAACTGGTTTCACCTCACTTGGTGTTCTGAGTCAAACGTTATGGTTGTTTTACTAAGGACTCCCAGTGCAGAGTTGCAATACAAAACCCAATTATGGGTCATGAATTGGAGAATGGCACATATTTGTATCTTGTTGAAATAGTCAGAGGACTACAATTTTTAGCCCTAGACTTTAGGGACCCATCTATGGGTCGTGAAACCCTCTATGTGTCGTATCAGGGGGCTTGTAGAAAGTTCTAGAGACCCAAAAAATTGACCTAAAGTTTATGAAAGGTCCCCTACGGGTTGTAGAAGCTTCTACGAGTCGTAGGAGTCCTCGTATGCGGCTTGACCTGCAATTTTCAAAAGGGGTACTTTCATATTCTCTCACCCTTTTAAGCCCAAACTTGTCAGTTTTTAGCCTAAATAAATCCCCAGACGTGATTCCTTGATTCTGTTATGCTCAAAACATTCTCCAAACCTAGAATCTACTTTTCAAGAGAATAAAAGTTAGGGTTAGCTTTCAACATTCATCGTCAAGGTAAGTTATTCTCCAGAAATCTCAAGCTTCTCAATCCAAATTTCTCCACCTATTCATGAATCTTTAAGAAAACCTTAAATCATAACCTAATGTTTCAAGAAATAAATTCAAGAATTCCAACAAAAGATTTCTTGATTCTTCTTTTTCTAGAATGAAGGTTCTTCATCCAGAACTCTAAATATTCCAAGTGAAGAATTCAAGAATCAAAGGGAATTTCTTCCACCAATATTTTTTTCAAGTTCTTTCACACTAAGGGAACTACAAAGAGAATTTCTTTTCTCAAGAATAAGCATCAAGGTTCCAAGATCAAAGATTTTCTCTAAGAATCGAATTCCTCAGGTATGTAAGACCCTCCAAACATTTTCTTACTATATTTTAGTATCTATAAACATTAGTTTCTACCCAAGATCATATTTATAAGTTGAGATCAAGATTTCCTCCATTACTCGTTAAATTTATTAAAATACTTATTCATGCATATTTCTTGATAAAAATCATAACCTTTACTGATTTTAATACTAAACCAAGCTATTGAGACAAGATTTACAGTTATTGTTAAAATTATGATAATCATATATATTTTGCATGAAAAGTTATTATATTCACAGTTTGAGTTAAGTTACAGAGTACTTAAAGCTTTTATGTTTACAAGTTAGCTAATGCAAATTTAATCAAAAGAAGAGATGAGTTGAGAAAAGTTTAAGAAAAGTTAAAGTAGGGTTAAGTCCCAAAGAGAAGAAAGTAATACCTTGAGCAAGAATATTCTTTAAGTATGAGCATTATAAAAGCTATTTTGGGAGTAGTATTAAATATCGATATGAGTGAGAGTAATAATAACTTGTACTCATAAACTACGTAGCCAGCGTAGAATAGGATTGTATCAAAAGTACAACTCCTCATTGCCACTAAAATGACCTAATTTTGGGATGGATCCACTCCCTTAGTTTTCGTTCCTTACCTTGGCAAAGTATGAGATGGTTCTGACAGCATGGGCAAGAAGTTATATCATAATGAAGCTCATAGTGATGGTCGTCGGTTAGAGAAACTCTCCAAGAAGTTAAAGTTTATTATTTTACACACTGAGATTTATCATATCCTTATTCAAATATTTCTCTTTATTATGTTGCATCATAAATTAAGTTGAGCTAATTGTAGAGATAAGTATTTGAGTATCATAATTATTATATATTTATTTGTTCTCGTTAATATATTAAAATAAAAATTTCTTTTATATTGAGTTGAACTTTTAGACCAGTTTAATAACATATGATTTTACTTGCATGATATACTTTTGTCAATAAAGTTATCTTAAAGTTCAGTTTTAAAGTGAGTATTCTATTCTTAGTAATTTTTGACCATCTTACATACCATAAATTCCATGTACTAATTCTTTTGACGCTGCACCATTTCATGATATAGATTCAGGAACCCATAATAGCAGGCATTTAGTAAGACAACTTTACAGTGGCAGTTGGTGAGACCTCCTCATTCTTAGAGGGCTCCAGTCAGTTAGTTTGATTTATTCATTTATTTTATAGTCAGGTAGCTATGGGTCTTGTTACAGCACCTATCTTTTGTTTAGTAAAGGTTTCATAGACAGAGTTAGTGAGTCAGTACATTCTATTCATTTGAATATTTAAAGCATTTATTAGTATTTGTATCAAAAAGATTTTTTCTTGAGATTTTACATCCAATATGGTTGATGTTCTTTGCATGTTATCAAATGTTTTGAAGGTTTACCTTATAAATCTTCCACATGTATGTTAAATCTTTAGTTAAGTAAGTCAGTCAGGCCAAGGGTATGCTTGGGGACTAGTAATGGTTTCAAAGTGCCAGACACATCCAGGGTATAGGCTCGGGGCGTGATGGAATGCTAAGAGGCTTGGATAAGTATCCTTCAGGGTTCTCATTTGTTGTGTTATGTCTAGGGCCTAGCTTTAAGTCATGATAGCAGATATGAGCATTAGTTATCAGCATTGATTTGAGCCTGTAGCAGTCATATCCAGAGATGAGGGTGAGCACTTGTGTTTTAGATCATTGCAGTTTCCTTTAGTTATGTGGCCTATCTTTTGCTATTTTGTGACTAGCCTATTGTTTATATTTTGTTGGCTCACTTTTAGGGCTTGTATCTATTTTGTAGTAGCTCTGTACTTGTGACAATCAGGTTCTAGGAGGGGTCATTTGGTTTGTGTGTATATATTTAGTCTATTTTCGCTCTTTATTCTGTTTCTCTCGTAAACTATTGATTTCTACTTAGTTTCAACCCTTAAACCCATTACTAGAAATTCTATATTATGGGGTGGCTTGCTTGTCGATAGGTCATGGTCGGTGCCATCATGACTCAGAAAATCGGATCATGACACCTAATCACTATTTTTTTTTAAAATAGCATGTTATATTTAGAATATTCAAAGTATGAAATAATAATGTTTAACAGTGATAAATCAATTAGAAATTTACCTTGTATTTAAAAGGGTTTTGAGTAATCCTAATTATATAACATATGCTTCTTTACCTTTAGGTTTTCTTCATATTTTGATTTTTGATTTAAGTCATCTTCTCGCATTTATTCTCTTCATTCTTTCTACTTTTTTTTGATAAAAAAATTATTTTAATTGATAGCTTTAAAGATTATATATAAATTATACATAATTGGTAATTGACAATGGAATCTCCATTATTAATAATTTCTCATGTTTGCTCTTCCAGTTGAAAATTTTTTATTGTAAAATTGAGCGAAACAAGAATGGTATCATCCAAATGAAGTGGGTAAAGAAATCAAAGGTTTATGATTGTTGTGTTTGGAATGGAGGAAAATGTTTTCTTTGAAGAAAATATTTTTTTTAGAAAATATCTTTTATTTTTGGCTAGAGATTGGAACATTTTTTTTAGGAAACTAGTTTCTGAGATAAAAATCAACCCTAGTAATTGATCAAGGACCAAACCAAGTGTCACGCCCCGTAGAGGGTACCCTAGACGTAACTGGCACTTGGAAACTATTGCTAGTCCTCAAGTGAACCACCTAATCCCATGACACTCATTCAATCAGTAAATCAGCAGAAAGCATTCAACAAATTAAGTGAACTACTAATGGGAAACAAAGCTATCACTATGTCTATCACAAGGTGATTTTTCTTTAGACTTAGGATACTTGATCGACCCCTCTATAACTAATGTCTAAGAAGGTACCATGATAGGCCATGCTACCACTATCAAATAAAATAACTCATAGCAATAGAAAAAGGGAAATATGGGAATCCTCTGAATGTAGGGGAGGACTCACCAAGTCTATGTCTTGGAATCTGTGAACCTCAATGATTCACTGACTGAAGTCCTCTACCTACAGAATCTGTATCATAAAATGATGCAACGCAAAAAGGGGCGTTAGTACGTGAAATATACTATATGTAAAATAGGTTAAAGTAAACAATATGAGTTATACAATATAAAATGACATCAAATCATCAATCCCTTAACATCAGTTCATCAATCACTCCATTACACCACCATCCATCAAAAGATCATACAATCACATCAACCTTAGAGTACTATCAACATAAAACCTATTTGAGAGTTTCTACAACCGACAATCATCACGTATGAGCCGATGATGATACAATGAAGAGATTCATTGAACACGTCCACTCAGTACCTTTCCTGGGTAAAGGGTGAGTCTATTGAGAATCTTAAAGAAGTCTATCAAGTCCTTTGCGGGACAAAGGAAACATCTGCTTTCATGGTCCAATCCTCTCATATGTTGGTCACGTAGTTAAGTGTGAGTAGGACTTACTCTTACCTATTTCAGTGCTAATACTGCTCCCAAGACTCAACATGCTCATAAGTCTATCAATTTCATGATGGTTATATA
The DNA here is from genome assembly GCA_011800125.2 of Solanum clarkiae. Lineage (NCBI taxonomy): Eukaryota > Viridiplantae > Streptophyta > Magnoliopsida > Solanales > Solanaceae > Solanum > Solanum clarkiae. The sequence goes on along the minus strand of JAABOM020084649.1, from coordinate 8,986 downwards.
ACGAAGCTCCCTCAGATAGGTACCTTATCTCATCAGAATTTCTATCATCTCAAGGAATGGAATCTTCCTTTCAAATTCTATCTCACGCTTGTTTAAACTCTATGGATGCTAATTTCATCAACTTCAGCCATCATTATACTCATCTCAAGACTCAGACCACAATAATCAATACATCCAAATAGTCAAGGCTCTAAACCTTACCCCTAAGTTCATTCTTGAAGTCTTTACCAAGGTATTCATGAAGAGTTCTTACACAATCATACATAAAACATATAAACAGTTAATTCAAAGTATGATGATCATCAATTTAAGAAAGTATGTAAAAATTAAAGATAATTTTCAAGATTTCATTCAAGATATCATAGTTAAGACTTATTACTTTCAACTAATCAATCTAACTCAATCATGGGGGCACATGGGACAACAATCCCATGTTCTAGGTAGCCTTCACATACCTAGAATTGAGGAATTTCTAACTTTTCTTCAAGAACTTAGACTCAATCCTCAATCCTCAATCCTCTGATCTTTCCTGTCTCTTTTCTCAAGGTTTTCTTGCATAAAAGTTTTGGAAGAATGAGTTTTAAAACTGACATTCAATAATAATTGGCCTAAAAAGTACGTTTTAAGACTTAGGATAGGGTGGGGAATGATCAAAAGGCCCTTCATGAATTAACAGAAAAAGTTTTAGAATTTGTACACTAGTCAGCGACACGCCAAGGGTGCGCACCAGTGTATTTTGTGAATTTTTGAAATTTTTAATTCCTGTCAAAATTTTAAGAAATAAACTTAAATGTGTCTCCACACCCCCTCCGCATTGCGCCAGGGGTGCGAATCAACACTGTTTTTGCATTAATTAGCAAAACTTAATTTTTGACTCGATTGCTCTTAAATTAGGTTGAGTCCATATTCCCACTCGATTTTTCGTACTGATCACAAATTCTGTCTCGGATTTCCCATTGGAGCTTTAGAAGATGTATTATGCATACAATACGTTTTAAAGGCATTTTGATAATTTTAAGGGTGTTACATTATATCTTCCTTAGAATTATTCATCCTTGAAGGAAGAGTAAAGGTAGAATGAAAGCATGAGTAACTCAAAACTCATCTCATTGCTCACTCGGGAACTCTCGAAGTCTCAACTATTCATCACTTATCTATCTTTGTCTAAGACATGGGAATAAAATTACTATATCAACTCGAGAATGGAAATATTCAATAATGTTAAGGATGGAGACATTACCTTCGGCATCGCCATCATTCGGCACGAATAGGTGCGGGTATTTGACTTTCATTACTTCCTCAGCTCCCCACGTAGCTTCCTCAATAAATTGGTTCCTCCATAGAACTTTGATGGAGACTATCTCTTTGTTCTTCAAGTTACGAACTTGTTGATCAAGGATTTGGACTGGAATTTCTTCATAGGATAGGCTATCCTTCACTCCCATACTCTCAATCAAAATTGCCAAGGTAGGATCTCCTAAACACTTCTTCAACATTGAAATATGAAATACCAGATGAACTCCATCTAGCTCGGAAGAAAAGTCTAACTCATAAGCAACCTTTCCAATCCTCCTCACAATCTTGTATGGTTCGGTATAACATGGACTCAACTTCCCCTTATTACCAAACCTCATAACACCCTTCATGGGTGACACCTTCAAATACACCCAATCATCCATCTCAAACTACAAGTCTCTTCTCCTCACATCCGTATAAGTCTTTGGGCGACTTTGCGTTGTCTTCAACCTTTCTCTGATGACCTTCACCTTCTCCAAGGACTAATGAACAAGGTCAGGCCCAATCAACTCAACTTCACCAACCTCAAACTAGCCAATCAATGATCTATATCTCCTCCCATATAATGTCTCGCAAGGGGATATCTGAATGCTGGCATAGTAGCTATTGTTGTACACAAACTCAATCAGTGGCAGATGATCATCCTAATTACCCTTGAAGTCAATGATACAATCTCTCAACATATCCTCCAAAGTTTATATGGTGCACTCTGTCTGTCCATCTGGTTTAGGGTGGAAGGTGGTGCTCAAATTCACTTTCCCAATCCTCTCGGAAATGATCTCCAAAATTAGCACGTGAATTGAGCTCCTCTGTCCGAGATGATAGACAAAGGAACCCTATGCAACCTCACAATCTCACTAATGTATAGTTGAGCATACTCCTCAGCTGTATTAGTTGTCTTGACTACTAATAAGTGGTCTGACTTAGTCGTTTCATCCACAGTTACCACATCAAATCATACTGCTTTCAGGATCCTGGTAAACTAGTGATGAAATCTATGTTGATCATCTCCCTTTTCCATTCAAGAATTTCAAAGTTTTGATCCAAACCACACGGACTCTGATGTTCAACCTTGACATATTGACAATTAGGACACTTAAAGACAAATTCCGCAATGTCCCTCTTTATTCCATTCCACCAATAGATATTTCTCAAGTCATGGTACATCTTGGTGGAACTAGGATGGATGGAATATCTAGAGCTATGACCTTCAGCCATGATCCTCTCTCAAGCACCATTAACATCAGGCACACACAATCTACCCTGGTATCTCAACACCCCATCTCCCCCTTTGGAGAAATCCATCACCTTCTACTTGTGAATTGCTTTATTGAATTGGAAGAAAATAGGATTTTCGTCTGCTTTTCCTTCACTTTTGACACTAAGGATGAAGCTGACCTATTCTGAACATTGAACTCCCCCCCCCCCCTCTTTCATTATTCTCTACAAGTTGCACTCCCAGTTGAGCCAATTTATGAATTTCCTTAGCCAATTCTCTCTTCTCTTCCTCCATGGGCAGCGTTACCCATAGACAACCTGGTAAGAGCATCAGCAACAATGTTAGCCTTACCTGTGTGGTAGAGGATACTCATATCATAACACTTGAGCAACTTCAACCATCTCCTCTGTTGTAGGTTGATCTCCTTCTAACTGAACATGTATTGAAAACTCTTAGGGTCAGTGAACACATCCGCGTGCACTCCATACAAGTAGTGACACCAAATCTTAAGTGTGACTACCACCGCTGCTAACTTGAGATCATAAGTCAGATAATTCTTCTCATGGATCTTAAGTTATCTGGAAGCATAAGCTATCACTTTGCCCCTCTACATAAGCACACAACCCAATCCAACTCTAGATGCATCATTATAGATCACGAAGTATCCCGTCCCATCTGGCAAGGTCAAAACTGGTGCTATAGTCAATCTAGTCTTCAACTCTTGGAAACTCTTTTCACATTCTTCAGACTAGTGAAACTTTTCCTTCTTTTGAGTTATCTTAGTCAATGGTGTTGACAAAGAAGAGAAGCCCTCAACAAATCTATGATAGTAGCCTGCCGAACCCAAGAATCTTCTTGTTTTTATCAGAGAAGTTGGTCTAGGCCAGTTCTTAACCACTTCAATCTTCTGAGTATCCACCTGAATACCATCTCCCAAAACAACATGACCTAAGAAAGCCAAGGACTTGAGCCAAAACTTATACTTCAAAAATTTCGCATACAACTCATGGTCTTTGAGCATTTGTAGAACCACTCTAAGGTGATTAGTATGTTCCTTTTCATCTTTGGAATACACCAGAATATCATCAATAAACACGATCATAAATGTATCAAGATATGGTCTGAATACTTTGTTCATCAAATCCATGAAAGTTGCTGGTGCATTTTTCAACCTAAAGGACATGATCAAGAACTCAAAAGGCCATATCGTGTCCTAAAGGCTGTCTTTGGAATATCACTTTCCCTCACCTCGTCTCTCTTGGGCGCTTAAACTGGAAGTGACTAGTTTGTCCACATGAATAGCACATGTACTTACCCACACGACACTTACCCAGATGAAGCTTACCACACTTATTACTGGGTGGCTTTCCCCTCGCACCTTGTGTCACACTAACCTGAGATTGTGCACCCTAAGTCCTGAAATTTTGATAACCTTAAGAATTCTGATCATACCTATTTAGATGAACTGACACACTTGCTACAAAAAGGTTCATGATGAGATGACCTCATTTCAAAGTAGGACTTGTCACCCTTGTTCTGCCTCTGTTGGCTGGGCTTATATCCTGCTGATTCTGCCCTCCTATTCATATGCTCTTCTCTATCTATTTTCTTATCCTTCTCTATATGTTGGGCATAAACCATAATTCTGGAGATGTCCATGTTGATGATCAACAAGGATGCATTACACTTTTTCTGCATATGTCTGCCCAAGTCGGACACAAATTTCCTCATCCTTGACCTCATGTCTTGCACCATCTCCAAAGCATACATGGACAGCTTAATAAACTTAAGTCTACACTCCTTAATCGCCATCCCTTCTTACTTAAAGTTCATGAACTCATCCACCTTTTCCTCCCTCAACTCTTGAGGAAAGAAATGGTCAAGGAAAGTAGCTTCAAACTCTTCCCATTCTGCAGGCTCTACATCCTCACCCCTACTATCCTCCCATTGGTTATAGCAAACATTAGCAACATCCTTTAGCTGGTAGGAAGCAAGCTCAACTCCCTCAATCTCAGTAGCCTGCATAGCTTTCAAGACCTTATACATCTCATCAATGAATTTCTGTGGGTCCTTCTCAACCTTACACCTCATATACATTGGTGGGTTCATCATCAAGAAATCTCTGAGTCAGGTGGCAGCTGAGGACTCTTGTGAGCTAGAACTAGGAGCTTGAGGACCTCAACTGTTACGTTGGGAGGCTACCAATTGAGTCAGCATGGTGATGGCTCCCCTAAACTCTGCCTAGGTGCTGGGAGCTGGCCGGGGCTATGTAGAGGGCGCTTGTGGGACATCATCAGTCCTGGTGGGCCATCTCCATCTCCTTATCTCTATTTGAATTGGGACCTCTAGTTAGGTATTTCAGTAGCTAGGGCTGAGGCACTTCTCTAAGCAGTTGTTCTTGTTGGCGGCATTCTGCAATACGTATAATGCATAATTAAAAGGAGATTCTTCATAAAGTTAAACTCTATCTCACGAATTCAAATTGTAGAATAAGGATAACACTTCCTAATATCTAATAGCCTCCTTCTTATGAAGTGTGGTGCACAACACACCCATAAACAAGATTCTACTAGACGCGTCTTCATAGACTCCCTAGGACACTTGAACTCTGTGCTTTAATACCAAATTTGTCACACCCTAAGAGGGTACCCTAGGCATAACTAGCACTCGAAAACTATTGCTAGTCCCCAAGTGAACCACCTAGTCCCGTCATACTCGTTCAATCAGTAAATCAGTGAAAAGCATTCAAGAAATAAAGTGAACTACTAGTAGGCAACAAAGCTATCACTATGTCTATCACAAGGAATAAGAACAGTAGAACAATCTCAATATCAAAAAGAAATAGGGAAGAAAAGACTTCAACATCAACTATCAACTGTGTAAGTCTATGAAGCCATTAATATCTAATAAGGTACCATGGAAGGCCATGGCTACCACTATCAAATGAAATAACTCAAAGCAATAGAAAAAGGAAAATACAGGCATCCTCCGAATGTAGGGAGGACTTACCAATTCTCCATCTGGGAATCTGTGAACCTCAATGATTCGCCGACTGAAATCCTCTATCTACAGAATCTACATCATAAAATGGTGTAGCACCAAAGGGGCATTAATACGTGGAATATAATGTATGCAAAATGGGCTAAAGTAAATATTATGAGCTATACAATATAAAATGACATCAGCTCATCAATCACTTAACCTCAACTCAGAGTAACAACAACACTCTATCACACAAACATCCATCAAGAAATCATATAATTACATCAACCTCAGAGTACTGTCAACATAAAACCTATCCGGGAGTTTCTACAATCGACAATCATCACCTATGAGTCCGTGATGATACAACAAAGAGATGTTGTTGCCATATCCACCTAGTACCTTTTCGGGGTAAAGGGAGATTCTATCGGGGATCCCAAAGAAGTCTATCAAGTCCTCTGCAAGACAAAGGAAACATCCGCTTTTATGGTCCAATACTCTCCTACGCTAGCCACATAGTTAATAAGTGCGAGTGGGATTCATTCTTGCCCATTTCGATGCTAATACTCCTCGCAGGACTCGACATGCTCATAAGTCTATCAACATCAGGATGTTATACAACCAACCCCCCTCTGACGGGGACCTCATATCATCTGACTTTCTATCATCTCAAGGAATGAAATCTTCCTTTCAAATTCTATCTCACTCTTGTTTAAACTCTATGGATGCTAATTTCATCAACTTTAGTCATCATTATACTCATCTCAGGACTTAGACCATAGCAATTAATACACCTAAATAGTCAAGGCTCTAGACCTTACCCCTAAGTTCATTCTTGAAGTCTTTAACAAGGTATTCAGGAAGAGTTGTAACACAATCATGCAATAAAACATGTACACAGTTAATTCAAAGTATGATGATCATCAATTTAAGAATGTAAAAATTAAAGATAGTTTTCAAGATTTCACTTAAGATATCGTAGTTAAGACTCATTACTTTCAACTAATCAACCTAACTCAATCATGAGGGCACATGAGAGAACAATCTCATGTTCTAGGTAGCCTTTACATACCTGGGATTGAGGAATTTTCAACTTTTCTTCAAGAACTTGGACTCAACCCTCAATCCTCTGAGCTTTCCTGTCTCTTCTCTCAAGGTTTTCTTGCGTAAAATCTTAGGAAGAATGGGTTTTAAAACTCTCAATAGATAATAACCGGCCTAAAAAAATATTTTAAGACTTAGGATAGGGTGGAGAATGACCAAAAGGCCCTTCTCGAATTAAAGAAAAAGTTTCAAAATTTGTACATTGGTCCACGACGCGCCAGAGGCGCGAACCAGTGTATTTCCTGAATTTTTGAAATTTTCAATTCCCATCAAAATTTTTTTTAAAAAAACTTAAGTGTCACTGCGCCCCCTCCGCACCAGGGGTGCGGATTGACACTATTTTCACATTAATTATCAAAAATTATTTTTCGACCCGATTGCTCTTAAATCAGGTTGAAATAATTTTCTCACTCAATTATCCGCACTGATTTAAAATAAAATATTTTTAAAAATAAACTTTTAATTATTTTAAAATGAAATTTTAATTTTTTCTTTTGTGGGGGGTGGGGGAGGAGGTAGGTAAGAAAAGACATTATGATTTAAAGTTGGAGGAGGGTTTTGGAAGTAGAAGGAAGTCATTTTTCTTAGATTTGAGCAAAATAAGATCATTTGAAAAATATTTTTCAAAACATTTAAACCAACTAAACATGAGAAAATTTGAAAATGGGATGACCGAAAACAGTAGCAGCAAGTCAAGCAGGTAAGAATCCCAGAGATTTATGAACCACATACACAACCACCTGCCTTACTTGTGAATTTATGCAATCTCAGATTTACTTTAGCTTCAACTTTCCACTGTGGTTTCAGTTTTTTGATTATCATAGTTAGCACAGGATCTATATGAGTCAGAATCTGAAGAATCAAATGAAATAAAACAAAAAGCAAATAGTAATGAACCATTAAAAATATAGGTAATTAATAAAATAGAAGATAATTTAGATAATTGCCTAGAGGAAGATAATAATTCGGATACTTATACAGAATTAATAAATATTACAAAGCAGATAAAATTAGAAGAGACTGTTGAACAAATAGATCATATAGAAATGATAGGGATAGGAACAAGTAATAGAGATGAAAACTATGATTATGTAAAAGTATCGGAAGATAGAGAATATAATAAAAAACAAAGAGAGTTCAAAAGATCAGGATATAGACTAATAAATTATGGAGAAAAACATAGAAATGATAAAATATGGGGAGCAAGATTACGAAAAGAATTAGTAGAAGTAGCAAGAACATATATAGGAGATAATAATGCATATTTAGACTTAGATTATTCAGAAAATGTATCTAAATACATACAAAAATGGACAGCAAAAACAGAAAAAATAATATTAGAAACAAAAGTATCAACAGAAAAGGTAGGACAATACATTATAACTACTTTAGTAGGAAATGTCAAAGATTGGTATGAAAATTTAGATGAAGAAACAAAAAAGGCATTAAACATAGCCATAGATACTGATGTAAAACCTACTAACAATATTAGTGATATACTTAAAAAATTTGTAGTAGCAATTACAGCTGAGTTTAGTACTCTAGAAGCTGAAAATGCTATGATTCTTAAACAAATAACAAAAGCTAGAACAAATTTAATGAATTTAATTATATGTGACTTATGTTATTACGAAGAATATGTATGTGAATTCAGTAACTACTATCATAAAGGAAAGTTTAATTATAATGAAAAGATAATGTTATTAGACTTATTCATATATAAGTTACCACATCCGACAAATATGATGATATTAAATGAATATAAAAAAGAAGAAAAAACAATAGATACTTTAGGAACTAGAATAGAATATGCAAGAAATTGACTTAATGAGAAATGTGTACAAGCAAAAAAATAAGAACTTTATTATATTCAGATATAAATTTATGTTGTGAAAATTATAAACCTAGTAGATATGGATGTAATAAAAAATACCCTAATAAGAAACGAGAAAACTATAGGAAAAAACATTATAAAAAGTACAAAAAGAAATATTATAATCTAAAGAGTTTTAATGGAAATAAAAATAAAAGAAGATACATAAACAAAAGAAGATATAAAAATTATTTCAAAAGGAATCCTAAAAAATGTAAATGTTATAATTGTGGAAAATTAGGACATATATTGACAAAATGTAAAGAACCAAGACAAAAACAAATAAGAAAAATACTATTAGATAATGAAGAATTCATAGACTTAAATATAGTTATGAATGAATTAGATATAGATAATTTATATAGTGAAGATGAAATAATAAAATCAGAAACTTGTTAGACCCCGTAATTAACTAAATGGAGGTCAATTGCTCACTCGGGAAAATTGTTGTGATTGAGGTATATTTTAAATTTTACTAACTTATGGTGCGTGAGTATGGAATCAAGTGAATT
>JAABOM020084639.1:0-30683 GCA_011800125.2 Solanum clarkiae | reverse complement strand
TATATATAAGTCATACCAAATACCATAATTATCATATCACGGTATAAAATAATTCAGTTTCAATATAGTATTCGGTATATACCACACCATGCCCATTCTTATCTCCAATGACTAATTCCATGCTAAAATTGTATGAAAACTGATTAGTCACCATATTATCATTAGTAAGGTGCTCCACATTAAAATAATTAAACCAAGTTACCTAAATTAAACTGCAAAGAATGTTTATCGGTCAATGTGGTGATAAAATTAAGAAAAGAGGTTTTACGCTTATTTAATAACATATTATATATATTTTTTATACGTGTACCTTCTTAAAATACATGTTAGTTAATTATAATTTACTAATTAATTTTTTTGCAGTTGACAGTAACATTTACAGTTTATTTCGTAAGATATGATAGACATATATAATTATTGTACATTACATAACACCACAAATATTTAAATCTTAAGTAAGTTCTTATTGATTAAGACAGTGACTTACCTCATGATAGTGACTTTGAAGATTGAATTTCGACTTTGACGAAAGCAAGGTTGAATAATGAGTTCAAATCATCAACTTCTGTCAATGTAGATGTATATATTTTTTAAAATATTGCTTTTGCTTTTAAGTTACGCAACTAAATTATATTTATATATAAAAAAAATATTGGTTAGAAATTTGTTAATGGTAAAAGGAAGAAAGTTTCTAGATCTAAAGCCATAATTAAAATTTCATCTTCAAAGTCACTGTCATATATTATCTCCTTACCCTTCCTTTTCAATGACTCCTTAGCCTTGCTCTTAGAAGAACTGATATTAATGCATTGATCCTTCTCTTTAATAACATCAATCCCTTCACCTTTTTTGACAGGGTATTGGGTGAAAGCATTTAACTCAAAATTTGGTCTAGAACATACAATTGGTGTGCTTTCAATAGAAATCACATTGCTTTTCAATCGAGTTCGGAACCAAAACAGGAAATATTTTTGATTAAAAATCGAAAGGGAAACAATTTTTTTGATGAGACCAAAACAACAAAGGTACACTGACAGTTGCGCCTTGCATTAACTTTTGTTAACTTCGTCCCTTTCCGTCACTTTATGGGGACAACCGCACAAAGGGCCATGTACCTTAAGGCGCCTCTGTTAGTGCGCCTTATAAGACGCGGCAGAATTGGCACCTTCCCCTCAAATCTTAGTTGCATTTTTTTTACCTTTCACCCAATATATTTTCACATACTCATATTTTTTCATCTTTCACACTATATATTTTCAACTACCGTTTAATAATTTCTGGCTACATATAGAAGATTCAACCACTAAAAGTTACTATATGAATGGAAGATTCAACCACTAATTTATGGCTAAAATGCATAACCTTTAATATTATATTACTTTGTCCAAACAATAGGAAAGATCAAATCATCCGTCAAACAGAAACGCAAACATTGGTATAGAAGAAATTGGTACTGCATGAACGGAAAAAAGGAATCTTTAACGTATCACAAATTGAATCAAAATGTATCAACAAAATCCCACGAAGAAACGAAAAAAATTTAAAAATCTTGAAATTGCCAGAAAAATAAAGCAGAAAAGATATGATTAATATCTGTATGTGTATCTGTTGGACATAGTCCAATAATGTATGACATTATTAAAGCAAACAGGTTGATCTTTGTCATTTTTCTCTGCATATTTTCACATGCACATTTAGTGTAAAATATGCAGAGAAAAATGACAAAGATCAACCTATTTGCTTTAATAATGTCATACATTATTGGACTATGTCTAACAGATACACATACAGATATTAATCATATTTTTTTTGCTTTATTTTTCTGGCAATTTTAAGATTTTGAATTTTTTTCGTTTCTTCGTAGGGTTTTGTTGATATATTTTGATTCAATTTGTGATACTTTCAAGATTTATTTTTTCTATTCATGCAGTACCAATTTCTTCTATACCAATGTTTGTGTTTCTGTTTGACAGATGATTTGATCTTTCTTGGTATTTGAACAAAGTAATATAATATTAAAGATCATGTATTTCAGTCATAAATTAGTTGTTGAACCTTCTATTAACATAGTAACTTTTAGTGGTTGAACTTTCTACATGTAGCCATAAGTTATTAAAGGATAGTTGAAAATATATAGTGTAAAAGATGAAAAAATATGAGTATGTGAAAATATATTGGGTGGAAGATAAAAGAAATGTGGCTAGAGTTTGAGGGGAAAGCGCCAGCTCTGTCGCACCTTACAAGGCGCATTGACAGAGGCGCCTTACAAGGCACAGGGCCCTTTGTCAGGCTGTCCTCATAAAGTGACGGAAAAGGACGGAGTTAACAGAAGTTAAGGCAAGGTGCAGCTGTCAGTGCGCCTTTGCAGTTTTGGTCTCATCCAAAAATTTGTTTCCCTTTCGATTTTCATCAAATTTTTTTTCTGTTTTGGTTTCGGACTCTTTTCAATCTAGGACTCTTCCTAATAGGGGTTGTTTCTCTTATCGATTATACATTGTAAAAAGAAAATGAAAAAAATAAGAAATAAATGGAGAACAAATTTTCAAAACCTTTAAACAAACCCTTTAAACAAAATGGATGAATGCGTCTATGAATGCGCTTAAAAAAATCACCTTTGACTAAATTTCTTTTTTTAAGATGAAAAGAAACGTTTAAAATAAAAAAAAATTACCTTCAAAATGAATGAATGAGTCTGTTTAAGAGGAAAAGCAAATGTCTTTTTTGTAACGAAAAACAGAAGTGGTAATAATCTCTTTACTATTTGTTGAGGAAGACTTCTGATTTTTTACTGATAATGTAAAATGGTATAAATTTAGGGTAAATATATATGACATAAATGAATTTGGCACAAATTGACATAAAATTACTTTTAGGGATAGTTTAATAATTAAAAGGGATTGAAAAAATTAGATAGGTCAATTCATTTAATTTTTTAACCCAAAATATCCTTCAAACTTTTTACCCGTAGGATTATACCCTTTTGGCCTTCAAATGTTTTACCCATAGGTTTATACCTTTTGGTAATAACTACTATAAGGAGAATCTCACTATTCTAATCAATCAAATAAGATCTTTCATATAGTCAAATCAATCAAATAAAGTCTTATAAGAAAAAGGGTGTTTGAGTAAAGAAAAATGATATAGTGAAAGTAAAGGAAATTGGATTGGGTCACCCATATAGGTCAACCCATATCCATATTAATATTTAAATAATATACATTTATTATATTTATTTAATTATTAAAAAAAGAGAAGAGATACAACTAATTGAAAAGTTGTGTCCTTTTAAAATTATAAAAAAAAAATTCAGAAGAAAAGTAACATTACTTTTCTGTTCTTCTTCTACTTCTCTTTTCTCCTCAAAACTCAAAAAAGTTCCTGTGAAGATTCTTTGAATACTTCTTCTTCGAAAGTGTTGGAACAAATCTGTAACAAGGTACGATTTTAGATTATGGCTATTTTGGTATAGTTTGTATTTATATACACGTGATTGCACCAATCAACTAGTGAAATAATATTCAATGGTCCTGCAAATTAAGTGTTTAATTAGATTCTTTATTGGTATCAGAGCTCCAATTATTTGTTTCCTAGTTTGGAAAAAAACTTCTCGAAATTCTTAGTGATACTATTTTTTGTGATTAAAGATTTTTTTTAGATGAGTGTTTTGCTACTTTCACAACCTCTTATACATTAATTAGATGTAATGTCTCGATTGGAGGTGACAAACATTTAAAAAAAGCATTCTAGGTGATGCTTGAATTATAATATAGTTTCAAAAATGGTGCAATTTTGGTCCAATATTGATTTGTCTTGTAGGTGGTTACGTGGAAGAAGCAATTGTCTATTTGTTAAAAGAAGACAAAAAGTAAACACTACATCTTGTCTCTCAATTATGCATAGTATGATCACTTGTCCATTAGTTAAAAGAAAGATAAAAAAATAAATATTACATATTATCTCTCAATTATGTATAGTATGATCACTTGTCCATTAGTTAAAAGAAAGATAAAAAAATAAATACTACATATTGTCTCTCAATTATGCATAGTATAATCACTTGTCCATTAGTTAAAAAAAATTAAAAAAATAAAAATTACATCTTGTCTCTCAATTATGCATAGTATGATCATTTGTCCATTAATTAAAAGAAAGATAAAAAAAATAAAAACTACATCTTATCTCTCAATTATACATAGTATGATCACTTGTCCATTAGTTAAAAGAAAGTTTAAAAAATAAAAAATACATCTTGTCTCTCAATTATGCATAGTATGGTCACTTGTCTATTGTTAAAAGAAAGATAAAAAAGCAATAAATACTACAACTTGCCTTTCAATTATGCAAAAGATGCACTATGATTTGTCACCACTCTCTTTCCCTTTAAATACCTTTATTTTAATACTCAACATTAAACATAAAGAAAAGTTGTAGCGTTTATTTTCTGTAATGTTTATTTTTTTTTATCTTTCTTTTAACAATTGGATAAGTGACCATACTATGCACAATTGAGAGACAAGATGTAGTATTTACTTTTTATCTTCTTTTAACAAATAATTATCATTTCCACGTAACCCAATACAAGACAAATTAATATTGGACTAAATTAGACCCTTTTGAAAATTATATTATAATCGAAACATCACCTGGAATGTTTTTTTAAAATGTTTGTCACCTCCAGTTGGGTTATTACGTCTAATTAATGTATAAGAGGTTGCGAAAGTTGCAGAAAATTCATCTAAAAAAACCTTTTAATCACAAGAAGTTCTGCCACTAAGAATTTTGGGAAGTTTAAAAAAACTAGGGAACAAATAATCAGGATCTGATACCAATGAAGAATCTAATCAAACACATATTAAATGCAACACAATTACAATTTTGAAAATGGAAAAACCCATTTACATAGATAAAAAGTAAAGTAAAAGAAATTGTTCAGTTTTGTAATTTAAATGGTATTTTAGTAAATAATTATTTTAATATTAATTTAAGTTTTAAATAATCTTGTAATTTTCACTTCTTATAATCGTGAGATTTGATTTTAAATTCACAAAAACAAGTAAAATTTAAGACAATAAGTTCCTTCTCTCTTAACATAAACACCTTTGTCTTTGGTTCCTAAGAAGCATAATTTCTTTTTCGTCATCCTGTTAGGATCATAGCAGGTATGCATATGCAGTTTTGATGATGACAAATGGAACTAGGTCTAGCATAGTCTCACCAGGAGACACAAAGCAGAATCCCAATTGGAGAAAGATTGTTGTTTAAGGAAACCGAATCAGAATAAAACTCGATAAAGATGATAGCTTAGGAAAAGGACTCCTTTAAAGAAAAAAATTGTGTACCCTACTTAAGAAAGGAGTTCTACATGGAATGTCTCTAGGGTTCAATATAAATACAAACATTAATCCTAAAAGACATAGCTTTTGTAATCTGAAAAGGCGAAAGCATTCAAGCAAGAGCGCGGTCACTTAAGTAGAGCACTCAAGCAAGATCCAGAGTTAGGTTTTCTTGATTATTCAAGTTTATTTGACAATCTTCTTAGAATCTTTATTTAGGGACAAACATTATAAGAAGTTATTTTTTTTGAGTGAGCTTTTGTTTGAGAGCGGATTTGACTCTCAATAGTTGTTGTGTGAAGTGTGAATTATAAGTTAACATTTCTCGTGTTTGAAGTAATAAAGAGTTGTTGAAATCATACTAATGTAGGTAGTAGTTATTTCTCCCTTGAGCAAGAAATTTTTCCACTATTAGTTGGTTGTCTTATTTACTGCTTTTTGAACTTACTGTCTGGTACTGCTAACTGAACCAGGTTCACTAGTGGAATAGGGATAGTTGTCTTTTCAATTGGTATCAGAGCGGATCTTTTTGAATCAAGGCTAATCACCTCGAAAAGCTAATATGGCAGCCTCACCCACATCCCAAGAAAAGCCTCTCAAACTAGACCTTCACTGTTCAACGAAAACTACTATGGATGGTGGAAAAATCAGATTATGAATCACATTTAAGGAGAACACCCTGATCTCTAGAATGTCGTGCTCAACAGTCCAACAATTCCAATGAAATATGGACCTACTTCTGGCACTAGACATAGTGAGTGGGATGCAACAGACAAGTTAGCCATCTAGAACAATGCCAGGGCAAAAAAAATTCTACTCTGTGGGATTAGTCCTGATGAATACAGTAGGATCTCTTCGGGTCAAGATGCTAAGCAAATATGGGACACACTGCAGGTTGCTCATGAAGAAACTACTCAGGTGAAAAAGGCTAAGATTGACAATCTTAACCGGCAGCATAAACTCTTTAGGATGCATGAAGGTGAATCCATACAGGCAATGGGAACCAGGTTTTCTGCGATAGTGAATGAAATCTACTTTTTGGGAGAAATCATCCCTACAGGCAAAGCCATCCGGAAGATGCTGAGTGTGTTACCTGAATCCTGGGAAAGTAAGGTAGAAGCCATTATTGAAGCCAAGGATCTGGACACCATGACTATGGACCAACTGATGGGAACTTTGGTAACTTATGAAAAAAGAAGAACCAGGAGAAAAAGTTGAACAATAAGACGAAGGATAAGAACATGGTCCTGAAGGACACTGTGAAAGAGGACTTTGAGGAAGAAATATTGCATTAATCACCAAAACATTCCAAGAAATACTGTGAAAAGGAACTGGTGTATAGAGAAGCCCCCCCCAATGAACTGCTGAGAAAGATCTGAGGGAACAACTTTGTCACAAGTGTGAAAGTCCTAATCACTTCTGTCCCTGCTAGGCGCTTGAATCCAAGAAAAATGTGTCTAATAAACCCAAGAAAACCAAGCTTGAACCATATGTTCATAAAGATAGGAGGATTACGAACCAAGAAAAAGACCTTTCAGTGTAAAGAGCCCTTGCTGCCTTGACCAACAACATTGGTGAAGAATTTTGATAGAGAAGCACTTGGAAACTAATCTCTCATGGCTATTGAGAAGCCTGAGAAGTACAATTTTCTTGCTCTCATTGTTATGGATGAATATGATGATGCAAGCTGCAAGGATCAGGTAGCTATTGGGACTAATCCTGAGTCCGACAACTGCAAGCTTGAGGGTAATCAAGAAAATCTGGCTTTGATAGCTGGAGCAGGTTCCTCTGACAAAGACAGCGTGCTATTGGACACCAAGGTAAATTTTGAACAAGCTAAAGCTAACATTCATATATATTTTAAGAAAAAACTTGAGCCCTTATCGTATGTTCTGATTTAGGCCTCTGTGACCATCTGCAATTCCAAGGAACTTCTCCTGAAGGACTATGCTCAGTTGAGAATTGAGAATGTGGATCTAAAAAATGTCAATCAAAAACTCCAGTTAGAGATTGACAATTTCAAGTTCTCCAGAATTGAGAAAAAAGTAATGAGTCAAGATTAAATAGACTTAGAAGAAAAGACTAATAAATTGGGAAATGAGCTTATTATCATGTCTAATAAAAATGAAGCCCTTTTAAAAGAACTTGACCAGACTAAAGCTAAGTTAGAGCATAACATAAAGTGGACCAAGTCCACTGTAATGTTCGATGATATGCAGCAAGGTTAGTCTACCACCAAGTATGGGACCAGGTTCAAGATGAAGGAACCCAAACTGACCACGAATTCCTTTGCACCTTGTATGGTAAGACAGGTCAACTAAGAGATAATTGCAATAAAAACACAAAGGACTTTGACAACAGCTTTCCTAACCTAAACAAGACCTATGAAGAGGTTGGTAAAAGAGGTAGAATAGGAAGAAGATATCCATGTAGATCTAACGGTAATAGAACGGGAAGAAGATATCCACCTAAAGCTAATAGGAATTGGACAGGACGAAGATATCCACCTAGCTTTAATAGGACTAATAAAGAAAGTAGATATCCTCCTAGAACTATAAGAATTGGAAAGTTTAAGAAGGAACTTCCTAACTGGGCAAAAAGGGATCTTATTAATCCTTTTTATAATCAAAAGGGACCCAAGTGGATCTAAATAACCCAAATCTAACCCTTGTTAATTGCGCAGGAACCAACAGAAGGAAAGTGAAAGCAGTGGTACTTTCTAAGCACATGCTCCAGGCACATGATAGGAGACAAATGCAACTTTCTTTTGCTGAATGACTTCAAAGGCGAAAATGTAGGCTTTGGAAATGGTAAACAAGGGGAGATCAAAGGAATTGGAAAGATGGGACCATCAGCATCTCAATACATTGACAATGTGTACTATGTGGAGAGACTAAAGCATAACCTGCTGAGTGTCTCTCAAATGTCTGACAAAGGCAACGATGTACTCTTCACTCCTCTGAGTGTAGAGTGACTAATGTCACTTCCAAGAGGCTTATAGTCAGGGGAAATTACACAAGAATGTGTAAAAGGTTGATATTAATGGTTCTAAATAGCCTGAGCTGAAGTATCTAAGTGCCATGAGCAGTGAATCTACACTATGGCACAAAAGACTAGGACACGTTATCTTCTCAACAATCAACAAATTGATATCCAAGAAGCTAGTTTTGGGACTACCTGAGGGCAAAGTCAGTGAAGATCAAGTTTGTGGGGCATGTGCTCAAGCAAAGCATGTTAGAAGAAGCTTTCAACTAGTCAGCCTAGTCAGTACTCACAAACCTCTGGAACTGTTTCACATGGACCTCTGTGGTCTAATGCGAGTACAAAGTCGAGGCAGAAACAGGTATGTCTTCGTACTTGTAGATGATTACTCAAGGTTCACATGGACGTTCTTTCTAGGATCTAATGATGAAACATTTGATGTGTTTGTTGTGTTTGCCAAAATGGTTCAAAAGAATCTAAATTGCCATCTGATGAATTGAGAACAGATCATGGTACAGAATTTGAGAACTCCAAGTTCCTTATGTTTTGTGCTGAAAATGGCATGACTCACAACTTTTCAACCCCTAGAACTCCCTAACAAAATAGGGTAATGGAAAGAAAGAATATATCTCTGTAGGATATGGCTAGAACTATGTTGATAGCCACCAATCTTCCACAGAGCTATTGGGTTAAGGTTGTAAACATCGTCTACTATCTCATCAACAGATGCATGATTAGATCCATCTTGAGCAAAACTCTCTACGAATTACTGAAAGGCAGAAAACTAAATCCAGCCCACCTTCATTCCTTTGGTTGTGTCTATTATGTACACAACAATAGAAAGCATGCACTAGGGAAGTTTGAAGCCAAGAATGATAAGGGAATTTTCTTAGGATACCCCTCCCACAGTAAAGCTTGCAAAGTGTATTATAAAAGAACTAAATGTGTTAAAGAAAGTGCACATATTATATTTGATAAGGCTAGCTCTATGTTCAAGAAAGTTTTGTAGGAACAGGTACATAAACTAGAGGCAACTAATAGAAGGAGAGACTCGGATGATGATGACAGGGAATATTCCAGTGTAGCTAATCCCCCGACTGCTTCACCCTCATCTTCCACTACCACTCCTGCAAATATGGAGGGAGGAGAGCCACCTGAGGCTACCCCTCTCAATAAAGTAGGCTCATTGGGAGCATCACACTCTACTGAAACTAGTCCCTCAGGTACCTCAAATAATAATCCAATCCGAAAATGTCAAGAAAGCTTTGCTGGATGAAGAATGGTATATACTATTCAGAAAGAGCTCCTACATTTTGAGTAAAGCAAGGTGTGGCACTTGGTTCCTCCTCCTGAATATTTCTCCATCATCGGAACCAAATGGGTATTCAGGAATAAGCTGGACGAACAAGGCACAGTCACCAGGAACAAGGCCAGACTTGTTGTGCAGGGCTACAACCAAGAAAAAGGAATCGACTATGATGAGACCTTTGCTCTCGTAGCATGCATTGAGGCCATTCGAATGCACATATCCTTTGTTGCCCACATGGAATTCAAGCTATATCAGATAGATGTTAAGAGTGCATTCTTCAATGGGTATCTCCAGGAAGAATTATATGTAAAGCAACCCCCAGGTTTTGAAGATCACGAATATCCGTACTATGTGTATAAACTAGACAAAGCTCTGTATGGACTGAAGCAGGCCCCGGGATCCTGGTATGATAGACTTTCTAGGTTCCTCTTAGCTCACAGTACTCTAGAGGAAAGATTGATAATACACTATTTCTGAAGAAAAAAGGCCTCAGAGTCCAAGTCTATATTGATGACATAATTTTTGGAGGAACGAATGATGCCCTCGGAGCAGAATTTATGAAACTCATGGGGAGTGAGTTTCAAATGAGCATGATGGGGGGAACTGAACTTCTTTTCAGGTTTTCAAATACATCAGGGACAGGCTGGTACTTCTATTCATCAACAGAAGTACATCAAGGAACTAATTCTTAAGTTTGGGATGCCGGATGCCAAAATTAGTGACACGCCTATGCTAACCACAATAAAGATGGACAATGATGATAAAGATGTTAGAACTAATGAAACCAAGTATAGAGGGATCACTAGGTTAATCCTATACCTGACGGTTAGCAGACTCGATATTTGTGTTTAGTGTGGGGCATGTGTGCACGATTTCAGTCCAAACGCAAGGAATCTCATCTCAAGGCTATTAAGTGGATTCTTCACTATCTCAAAGGCACCATGAAGTTGGTTGTCCAGTACCTCACTAGCTCGTCATTTAAATTGGTGGGATTTGCAGATGCTGACTACGCTAGATACTTGGTTGATAGGAAAAGTACCTTAGGAATGGGACACTTATTAGGAACGTGTTTGGTCTTCTGGGCTACGAAGAAGCAAAACTCAGTTGCCCTCTCTACTGCAAAAGTGGAATACGTAGTTGCGGCCTCCTACTATGCTCAGTTTCTCTAGATAAAACAATAACTTATGAATTTTGGTATAAAGGTTGACTGTATTCCCATTGTGTGTGACAACACAAGTACAGTGAACATAGCCAAGAATTCGATTCATCACAATCGAACTAAGCATATAGATGTTAGGCACCACTTCCTGCGGGACAATATGCAAAAGGGATTCATTGAAATGGTATTTTACAAGACTGAGGATCAGGTTGCTGATATCGTCACCAAGGCCCTAAGTCGAGAACGCTTTGAGATAAATCGACTCTAATTGCGTCAATCAGGGGTTCTTAATTCTCTATATTTAAGTCTCAATTTGATAAGCAGTGTATAGAATTATTGACTTTGTAACTAAAATATGGGTATCTTATTCAGGAACTAGCACTGGGACTCATTTATGAGGAACTGTTGGTATTAGCCTTAGTGTCCAAAATTGGAGCATCGCATAGAGACAGGGGGAAACTGGCTCTAAAATGCCAACCAACAGGTACGCCCTTTCCTCACTACTTTCATTGCTAGATGTACCTTGAGTAAAAATATTTATAGCTCCTTACCTGCACCCGGTTCCTCAAACATGTCCACCCTTTTGACGGGAAGGTTTATTGCTTTAAAAAGTCAAATGATCACCATTTATCAGGATCTTAAGCGTCTCGCCGGTTGCAGTGTATCAGACATGTATTTTTCATCATATCTCGACGCCCTTCCCCAGTCCCCATACAATTCCTAAATGCCCTATTCGTGTGCCTAAACGTCCCTCTCTCTCTTTCTAAAAACACTTAAGAAAAAAATAAATGCAAACCTTTTCCTCAACAAAACCAAGAAATGAAACCATGGCAACCCTTGTATCATACTCTAATACGAACTCAAATGTGACTGCTCCATCACCACCGCAGGATCTCTCGAAAGGGGAACTTCCATCCTCACCCTCTGCCAACATCCAGTCTCTACCACTATCCCCATCACTAGTCACTAGTAATCCACAACCTTGTTTCTCTCCTTCCGCATCTCCATACCTGTCTTACACTCCACCGCGCTCCTCCTTCACTATGTCCAAGCCCTACCACATTGATGTCGACCTCCCCATTCCCAACCCTACTCCCATCCACCATTGTCTAATAGAAGAGCCTTCATCCTCCTCCATAAAACACACCCTCGGTTTGAGTCGTGTCCCTAAACCCTAACCCGCCTTCATCACCCACCTATGTCTTCTCCTCCTCATGTCACTGTTCTTTCACCTACTCTGGCTGATCCTGCACCGGAGTATTCGGACTCCTAGAATGACATACCACTAGCTCAGGTTCGTCAAGGTCTCATTGAATACCTAGCCCATTCGTCCTCCTCTCCAAAGCCCACCGGTCCTCGCACTCTTAGCCTCATCACCAAGAGAAAAAGGCATATTTTTTACTTGGATGGCTCGTCCTCCAATTGCAAGTGGGCCTATATTGGTAAGTCCTTGGTCTCTCGTTCTTCTCCAGTTTATGTTTCTTCCTCTCCCGAAGGAACTACCTTACCTGATTCTCCGTATGTGCCCCCTGCTCCTCCCCGCTTGAACAAAAGTGTGTTGAACTTTAATAGTATTCGGAAGCATCTCTATTTTAGTTTTAAGGCTATATTAAGGGGATGGGAAATACACCCAGAGGTTCCCAAATATCCCATAGTTGAACAATTGTGTCCGAAACTAGCATCTCAGGGGTGGATAAATTTGTTCTATGATACGGAGACACCTGTGTTTGAGATTGAGGTTGTGGAGTTTTATGAGAACCTAGCTATTGTAGAGCGTGATGTGGCTACTTTGAGGGTTCACGAGGTATATATTGTCTTTGACAAACTTAAGTTGGGGGAGATTTTCTGAATTCCTTCTGTTGGGCTTATTGAGTATGTTTGTAAAGGGGATGCAGGTTGTGTCCTGACCTTTAAATTCACTAATGGAAGGGTCACTGATATTCCTCGTAAGATATATAAAGGGAATATTCCACCTTTCTTGAAGTTTTGATTCGAGGTGGTGCACAAAGGGGTGTTACCAAGGGGAGAGCGTAGGCATGAGGCCACTTTTCGTGATATGTGGATCGCCTATGACATAGACCTACAAGGGCTTGTAAACTAGCGTGCTTTGATTATTCGTCACATGGGGCGTGTTATTGACCCAACACCTGGTCTTCATCAGCTCATGTTTGGAAACCTGTTGACCCATGTTTTTAAGGCATTTCAGGTTCCACTTGATGCAGGGAGGGCATAGACCAAAAAGATATGACTGATTGTAACACCGTCCTCGAGTGTGTCTGTGCTTTTCCTGCTACTTCTACTATTGCTGATGTTGCACCTGCACTTGCTCCTCCAATGTTTGCTAGGATAGTGACTTAGATCATGAGGGAACTCAGGGCGGTTCAGGTTGACCAAGCTCGCCTCCAAGCCCAGGTTGGAGAACTTCAGGATCAGCTGGAGGACTCTCAGGCCGATGTGTTTAGTCTAAAAGACCGGCTCCTCCAATAGGAGGTGGATAATAACAAGAAGGTGGAGACTCTCCTTAGGTTGCTAGGCGCAGGCCTCTCTTCCCCTAACCCTTAGTACACCCTAACTTTGTTTTTGCTGGCTCTATATAATTCTCTTCTTTCCTCACTACAGACAATTTATTTTGCGATGTATAATTTCTTTTTGTTGTGGATGATATATGAGGGCAATAGTGCTTGCTTGTTTTTTTGGCTAATGATATCCTAGTTCTACCTTTCTCTTTTGCGATATTCTGCGTTATATGAATGGGATAATATCATTAGATTAAATGTGTTATGCCTGGTCTCTATTTTTATTGCCTGTCTTTATCTTTGTGCTAACGCTTTTTGTCTTTTTGAGATGTCAAAAGGGGGAAGTTCGTATAGGAACATACACTACATGCATATAGGTTTGCCATCATCAAAAAGGGGAATTTTTTAGAATCATGGCAAGTATGCATATGCAGTTTTGATGATGATAAACGAAACCAGGTCTAGCATAGTCGCACCAGGAGACACAAAGCAGAATCCCAGTATTGGAAAAAGATAGTTATTTAAGGAAACTGAATCATAATGGGACTCGTTAACGGCAGCAGCTTAGGAAAAGAACTCCTTTAAAGAAAAGAATTGTGTCTGCTACTCAAAAAAGGAGTTATACATGGAATGTTTCTGGGGTTCAATATAAATACAATCATTAACCCTAGAAGACATAGCTTTTGTAATCTGAAACAGCGAGACTATTCAAGCAAGAGCACAGGTACTTAAGGAGAGCACTCAAGCAAGATCTAGAGTTACGTTTTCTTGATTGTTCAAGTTTGTTTGGTATCTTCTAGAATCTTTGTTAAGGGACAAACATTGTATGAAGTTGTTTTCTTTGAGTAAAAAGTTCTTTGAGAGTGGGTTTGACTCTCAATAGTTGTGGTGTGAAGTGTGAGTTGTAAATTGACATTGCTTGAGTTTGAAGTAATAAAGAGTTGTTGAAATCCTGCTAGTGTAGGTAGTGGTTGTTTCTCCCTTGAACAAGGAGCTTTTCCACTATAAGTTGGTTGTCTTGCTTACTGGTTTGAACTTACTGTCTAGTACTGCTAACTGAACCCGGTTCACTAGTGGAATATGGGTAGTTGTCTTTTCACATCCATTTAACTCATTGTCAATTCCCTAAATCAACATTTTGTTGTTCTTCCCACATTGTTTTCTTCGCACTAATTGTATCTCGACAATGTTGTTATTCAGCATCCCCACAGTTTCTTCCTTAACCTTTCCCAAAAATGTCCTTATGGAATAAACATGTATTACTTGTAATCCAAAATTTATGAATATGTTGGCGGAGGGATTATTAAGGACTTTGTTCCCATAGATGCTTCCAAGATAGGATAAACTTTTAATTATCTTCTTATATGGATGGTTCTTGAAGTTGAGATCTTGTATTTCAACCTTTAAAAATGATATTGTTTTATGCTTATCCATCTATGAAATGGCATGGTTTAATCTACATAATATTAAACATCTTGAGATTCATCTACCATGCACTATCAACAAGTTGAAGTTACATATGTCCTTCCTTGCTACAAAAGCACTACAAATCATGGAAAGAACCAAAAGTTTTGAACTTTGTTGATAGGGAAGTGTGCGAGAAAGGATAGTCCAAATTTTGGTGATACACATCATTCTAATTGATTGAGGTATCATGCGAACTTATTCCTTACATGTCTGGTATGAGTTTTCTATTACATGGAGAAGATTAGCTTCACTTAGCACCGTTGTGGCCCCAAATCTGGTCAATATGTTTGGCATGGTGCAGTTTGTATGGTTCTTTATGAGCAGGGGCGGATCTACATCAGGGTTAGGGGGCTCACCTAACTCCCTTCATACAAAATTACACTGTTATCAAACTTTATTTCAATGCAAATATATATTAAAATGAACCCACCGAACTATAACAAAGGGACTAGCTCAATGCCTAAAAGAGTCTAGAATAGAGCCCAACATATTGCATTCGTGTCATGACCTGAACCAAGGGTCTAGGAATGACATGGCGAATGGGAACTCAAAAGTCCCCAAACAAGCCTCAAAGTATCCAAATTCATATAATCGGTTCGGAAGCGCATTCAAAAATAAACACATAATGCTAAGGGATGGGAAAGTAGGACTCACACTATGGGGATATCACAGGGAAAGGGATTAACATGGATTCACATAATACGTAGCACATAAAAAACTAAGGGGAAAGTAAATATGACTCAAGCTATAGGGGCAATTCGGGACTTAGGATCTTTCACATCATATCATGAATCAAGTCATAAAACTCATAGTCAAAATCATAACATTATTCCATAGATAACCAAACTGTAACATAATTCCGGACCATAACACTTAGCATATAACGTAAAGGAGTTTTACAAGATGTCCAACACTGCCTCTAACATAAGATAGGTCGGGGGCTAAGACATACCCCGGGCTCATCCTTTAAGTAAGTATAAGAGATAAAAGAGAACATGGGTAGAAGGATGGTGGATCGTCCTTAGAAGATAGGACTCACCACTACAAGCAAACTTGAGGTCCAAGCTAAGCATCATATGGTAGGTGGTCAAAGTCCTCGGCCACTACATGGTGAGATCATGCAAGCAAGAGTATGTGTTAGTACATTTGAATGTACTAAGTTTGCGGGATGCAATGCATGTAACTTACCAAACCTGCACTTCAATGTTAGATGACAAAGGCATATAATATAGAAAGAGATGTATAACAATGAATGTAATATAACAAGATGTCATGAAATTCATGATGCATGAAGTGCAAATGATGCTCATATGTATAGTGGGGATGTGACCTCAACTGACATAAGTAAGACCAAGTGAGTTACTAATTGAAATCCCGATGAAATCCCCTCATCGATAAAGAGGTGATCCACTTGCCAAAGGTAAACCATACTTCACCTTAGGGGCAACCCCATTTCGTATGAAGTAACCTTTCTTATGGGCAACCTCATTTCAGATAAGATTTTCACATGTAGCATATCATATCATATCATATCATTTCTTCTCATTACGGGTAACCTTATTTTGGAGGCATCTTTCCTTATGGGCAACTCTATTTCGGAAAGGACCCTATGCTAGGCACATAGTTCAAGGAAAGGGAGAGGTCCCTTGGGGATGGCCCTAATGCCCCCAATCCATCAGTGCTAAGTCTTCATCCCATAAGAATACATATACGTATATAGATACATGCTTTCAAAAGACACAATAGTCATTTCCAAAACCATTTCATTACATTCTTAGGCTTAAAGGCCAAATACCATTCATAATAACTCATATTTAGGTTCAAATGTCAAAATCTTAATTTCATAGTGATAATACTCATGCATAGGAATAGCCCATTCAAATACAAGACGGTGCAAGTACCAGAAATTCTCCAAGAGTTATATTCATAGACATTTATGTTATCACATTCTTGTCATAAACAATATCTTATCAAAATCGTATCCTAGAACATAATTGGTCTTAACCCACTTCATAATTTCCATAATAATCCAATGTCATGAATGCAAATATCATGAATGATGTGAGGAAAAGAATGGGTAATTAAGATTCAATTCAAAATCAACAATATAATATGAAATTCAAATCAAAATATAATTAAATTCATATTTAAAATTTTAATATGATCATCCATGCAAAAACAAACCTTGAAAAGGACATGCATATTCGTAA
This sequence comes from Solanum clarkiae, assembly GCA_011800125.2. Taxonomy (NCBI): domain Eukaryota; kingdom Viridiplantae; phylum Streptophyta; class Magnoliopsida; order Solanales; family Solanaceae; genus Solanum; species Solanum clarkiae. The sequence goes on along the minus strand of JAABOM020084639.1, from coordinate 13,707 downwards.
TTTTATAAACCTAATGTAATTTATTATATTATAGTTTAAATCAACTTAAAATTATCATATAAGTATAACTTATACATTAATTTAATTTAATAAGCAAGACAATTGAAAACCCAACTTTAAAGTGAGTAGAATTCATGAAAAGTTCTAGAAAAGCTTTGGGACTCTTTGGCTGAAAGGAACCAAAGATCAATCCCACATACCTAGACCCAATGAATAAATCCCAAGAGAAAGTTGAAGAGAAATTGTGTTAGCCTTGAACCCCAAGCTTGAATTTCCGTAAGTGTCCTTGAGAGGAGTTTTGAGAGTATTTTTCAAATGTGAGGAGTGATTTGAATATTAGGAATAGGGTTTAGGTTGTTAGAAAGTCTTAAGATAGCATAGGAAGTTCCAAAAAGTCATTAGAATAAATTAAATTTATGAAAACTCCATTAATGAAATGGATGGAAAAATTGTTCATAGGTACCCCACTGGAGGGTGTACGGCCCGTGTGGCACTCCACGGTCCGTGTGGAGTGCCCATACCCCCTCACATAGCAAAAAATCAACTTTTGTCAAGGCTTGGAACTATTTCCCAACACTTATAAAATTTTGAAGAAAATGTGAGCCCCATTGGTTGGCCACACGACCCTTGTGCCTTCACACGGACCATGTGAAGTTGTCATACCCCTACACTTGGAGAAATTTTATAAAAAGTTATGAGATGTGGTTCTATACTTAGAAAAATTCATACTCCGGAATCTATACGAGCACCCTCATGATCCGTGAGGCATCACATGAGCCGTGTGACCTCACTTAGTCTCAAACGATGGGGTTTCAAGCTCAAGCCACCACACGGACCCTCCACACAGTCCTTGAAGTGTCACACGGCCCGTGTAGGGTCCTAGTGTGGCGTGCCTTAGTTGTAACTCAACACTAAGGGCCAACATCGAAAATTAAGGCCAAGTGTTTCCCACTAGAGGCCACATGGCTCGTATGACCTCACACTGGCTATGTGGTCTCCCTTGAAACGACACTTGGTTCAAACTTTGTCCAAAACGAAATTCTCAATTCTTGATGACATCGTATAATATCCGGGTCATTACATCATCTCCCCCTGGGAACATTCATCCTCGAATGTACAAGAACAAGGCTTGAAAGGCTTGAATTAGAACATGAAACTTCTAAACACAAGATACAATATATAGTTCATCATTTTTGAAAACCATAAAGTACTCAAAACTCATGCCAAAACATAATAAAATCATTCAAAACATTATAAAAATCATTTTAATGCACATATAAGCATGCCAAGCCATGAGACCCAAGAATGAAAGGATTAGGACCAATTATGAAATGAAGAACCTAATACCTTAGGCTTGAGTAGATCGGAAATGATAGGGATATCATTTTATCATATCTAATTCTGCCTCCCAAGTAGCACTCTCTACGTGTTGATTCCTCCAAAGTACCTTTACCGAAGCTACATCCATGTTACGAAGTCGTTTCACTTCTCTATCTAAAATTTCCACTGGAACCTCCTCATAAGACAAGTTCTCTTCGACCTCAATACCTTCCAAAGGCATAATAGTGTTAGGATCACCAACCATCTTTCTCAACATAGACACATGGAAAACTGGGTGGATTGAACTCAAATCCGGGGGCAACTCCAACCTATAAGCCACATTCCCAATCCACTCAATAACCTCATAAGGGCCTACATACCTAGGACTTAGCTTTTCCTTTTTGCCAAAACGCATCACTCCCTTCATAGGTGAGACTTTCACGAACAAAATCTCCAACATGGAATTCAAGATCCCTCTTTCTAACATCCGAATAAGACTTTTGGTGACATTGGGCCGTCTTAAACCTCTCCCTAATTAATTGCACTTCCTCCATAGCCTCCGTCACTAAGTCCGAGCCAATTAAAACATCTCCTTTTATACAAAACCTTAAATGGTTCCATGCCAATGCTAGCATGGAAGCTATTATTATAGGCAAACTCAATAAGTGGAAGATAGTCATATCAATTACCCTTGAACTCCAACACACAAGCCCTCAATATATATTCCAAAGTTTGAATTATCCTCTCAGCTTATCCATCGGTTTAATGATGAAAAGAGGTGCTCAACTTGACCTTAGTACCAAGTCCCTTTTGAAATGACCTCCAAAAGTGAGAAGTGAATTGGGTACCCTGATTCGATATGATAGACCTAGGCACACTATGCAACCTTACCAACTCTCAGATATACAACTTTACATAATCTTCGACACCAAAAGTAAAGTCTTAACAGGTAGGAAGTGAGCCGACTTAGTCATCTGGTCAATGATAACCCAAATGGAGTCAAATTACTTTCGGGTCCAAGGCAAACTAACCACAAAATCCATGTTCATATCCTCCCACTTCCAAGTAGGAGTCTCAATTTCTTGAGCCAACCCACTGGGCCTTTAGTGTTTTACTTTCACCCATTGACAATTTGGACATTCGGATACAAACTTGGTTGTGTCCTTTTTCATACCATGCCACCAATACACCTCTTTCAAATCCCGATACATCTTAGTAGATCCCAGGTAAATAGAATAATGAGAGTTATGGGCTTCACTCATAATCAACTTTCTATGATCATCCATATCCGGAACACATAACCGATCTTGATACCAGAGTACACCATCTTCCCCTTAGGAGAAAACCTCTATATTCTTTTCGGCAACTAATTTCTTCAATTCAACCAAGGATGTATCTAGATCTTGCTTAGCTTTCACATCAACAACCACTGAGGATTCGGCCCCATTTTGAACATATATACCACTATAATTGGAGTTGGCCAACCTAACACCCAACCTAGCCAAACGGTGAAAATCCCTTGCCAACTCTTTCTTCTCCTCCTCAACATGAGCCGCACTCCCTATAAAAAGTCTACTAAGACACCAACTACCACATTTGCCTTGCTAGGATGATATTGAACACTCATGTTGTAGTCCTTTAGGAGTTCCAACCATCTCTTTTTCCTCAAGTTAAGATCCCTATGAGTGAACACATATTGCAAACTCTTGTGGTTGGTGAAAACATCAACATGCACCCCGTACAAATAGTGTCTCCAAATTTTCAAAGAGAATACCACCACCACTAACTCAAGGTTATGAGTCGGGTAATTACGCTCATGCACCTTCAATTCCCTTGATGCATAAGCTATCACCTTACCATGTTACATAAGTACACAACCCAACCCAATCCGAGAAGAATCATAATACACCACAAATCTATCCAAACCATTCGGTAGAGTCAAAACAGGATCCAATGTAAGTCAATCTTTCAAGGTTTGAAAACTCTTTTCGGATTCATCCGATCATATAGACTTGACTTTCTTTTGGGTCAATTTAGTCAACAAAGATGCAATAGATGAGAACCTTTCGACGAACCTTCTATAATAACCCGCTAACCCAAGAAAACTTCGAATATCCAAAGGAGTCAACGGTCTAGGCCAATTCTTCACTGCCTTAGTCTTCTTCAGATCCACCTTTATACCATCACCGGACACCACATAGCCAAGAAAAGCCACTTCACCTAACCAAAACTCACATTTGCTAAACTTAGCCTACAATCTCTTCTCCCTCAAGGTTTGTAGAACCAACCTCAAATGATCCACATGCTCCCGCTCATTTCGGGAATAAATGAGGATATCATCAATGAAGACAACCACAAAGCTCTCAAAGAATGGCTTGAACACCCGATTCATAAGATCCATAAACACAGCCAGTGCATTAGTTAGGCCAAACAACATCACCACAAACTCAAAGTGCCCATACCATGTTTGAAAAGCTATCTTAGGAATATCACACTATTTAACCTTCAACTGATGATACCCGAAACGGAGATCAATCTTTGAAAAGTAAGTAGCCCCTTAAAGTTGGTCAAGCAAGTCATTGATCCTAGGCAACAGATACTTATTTTTAATGGTCACCTTATTCAATTACCTATAATTGATACACATCCGAAGGGATCCATCTTTCTTCCTTACAAATAACACCGAAGCACCCAATGAAGATATACTTGGCTTGATAAAATCCTTCCCTAACAAATCCTTTAACTAATTTTTCAACTCTTTCAACTCAGTTAGTTCCATAAAATAGGGAGGAATAGAGATAGCTTAAGTATCTGGAAGAAGATCTATGTCAAAGTCTACTTCCCTTTCGGTAGGAATACTGGGCAAGTCTCAGGGAACACATCCAAAAACTCATTCACCATCGGATCCGACTCAAGAGTAGGCAACTCAGACTCCACATCCTTAACCCTCACAATATGATATATACACCCATTGGAGATCATCTTCCGACCCTTAAGGCAGGAAATAAATCGACCTTTTATAGCAAAGTCACTACCCTTCCATTCAAGAACGGGCTCACCAGGAGGTTAGAACTTGACCTTTTGGGTTCTATAATCTATAGTGGTATATGATGCGTGCAACCAATCCATCCCAAGAATCACACAAAAATTAAACATTTCAAGTTCTAACGATCACACAAGAAATCCTTGTGCAACACAGAAATAAGGCAACAATGGTACACCCTATGTGCAACAACAAATTCACCCAAGGGAGTATAAACTGAGAACGGATCCCTCACTCAAACCAAACTTAATAGCCAACAGAGGAGTCATAAAAGACAAGTTTGCACCCGATTCAACCAAAGCATAAATATCAAAATCAAATACTTTTAACGTACCGGTCATAATATCCAGAGCCTCCTCAACCTCCTGACATGCATGAAGAGCATAGAACCTGTTGTTCCTCAGGGCAGCACCTTGTGGAGCTCTCTGTTGTCCTTGCCCGCCTCGAGTCACCTGATCTTGACCCTTCTGAGGATTTCTGGGACAATCAACGACCTGTGATACTTATCACCACACCCAAAGCAAGTGCCTAAATACACTCACCTGTGTGGGTCTTCCCATACTTGTCACACGGAGGATACCCCTTTCCACCACCAACTGGTGCCCTATGAGGAGGCACTTTAACATTAGCAACCCGAGCACCAAAACTTTGGCCTTGTTGGAAACGACCAAAACCACCATCTTGAGAGCCAAAGAACCCACCATCAAAATGAGCCCTCTTAGGATCATATGCCCTCCTTTCTTTGAGTTTCTCCCCTTCAATCTATTCGGTATACACCATGAGTCTAGAAATATCCATATCCTGTATGAGCATGACGATGCGACATTCTTTCACAAGTAAGTCAGAGATATCGGAAATGAACTTGTGCACCTTACACAAGAGTCAGCTACAAGTGTCGAAGCATACTTGGAGAGCTTGGCGAACTTGAGGGAATAATCCCTCACACTCATATTCCCTTGCTTGAGGTTGAAAAATTCAGTCATCTTGGCTTCCCTAAGCTCAAGTGGGAAGAAACAATCCAGAAATCAAGCTTGAACTCCTCCCATTTAACAGCATCACCACAAACTCTCTCCATAGACCACTGAGTATACCACATATGTACTACATCATTCAAGTGATAGGTAGTCAGTTCATCTCTCTCCTCATAAATGACACCCATAACATTCAATACCTTAGTGAGCTCATCAATGAACTCCTGAGCATCCTCGTCAGCCTTGGACCCAAAGAACTCCAGAGGACGCATCCGGGTGAAATTCCACACTCTAGAAGTCGAAGTGGGATCTAGTGGAAGATTAGCCTCCCTAGTTTGAGTACTCACCACCTATCAAGCATAGCAAAGGTCGTACGAAATTCACCATTTGAGATAGGCTCATACATATGCCCTTGAGGTGTTTAACCCTCATTAGTCAGGGTCGGTCTTGATAGGTGAGGTCTTCACGAGGCATCTTCTGAAATGGACCAACAATACCATCAAGATAAGGAAGCTAAATACATATGAATCATAGCACGACATAAGACATGAAGAAGTGAGACAATTCCTAATACGTTGTCATAGCCTCCCACTCACAGAAATGGTGCACTTCACACCCATGAATAGGACTCTACTTGACGTGGCATGTTGGACTCTACTTGACGCGGCATGTTGGACTCTACTTGACACGGCATGTTGGACTTCGAGGATCATTTAAATAACCTAGTGCTCAGGTACCATCTCTTTCACGACCCAGACCATGGGTCTAGGTGACATGGCGAATGGCAACCCAAAAGTCCTCAAACAAGCCTCAAAGTATCCAAATTCACATTATCAGTTCTGAATCACATTCAAGAGTAAACATATAATGCTAAGCGACGGGAAAGTAGGACTCACGCTATGGGAATATCATAGGTAAAGGAATTGACATGGATTCATCTAACATACAGCACATAAAGACTAAGGGTCGGGTAAGTATGACTCATTCTATGGGGGAAATTCGGGACACAGGCTCTTTCACATCATGTCATGAATCATAGAACTCATAGCCAAACTCATAACATTAGTCCATAGATAACCAAACCGTAACATAATTCCCAACCATAACGCTTAGCATATAACGTAAAGGAATTTTACAAGATATCTAACAATGCCTCTAACATAAGATAGGTTGGGGGCCGACATACCCCAAGCTCGCCCTCAAAGTAAGTATAAGAGATAAAAGAGAACATAGGTAGAAGGATAGTGGATCGTCCTTGGAACATAGGACTCACCACTACAAGCAAACTTGAGATCCGAGCTAAGTGTCGTAAAGTGGATGATCAAAGTCCTCGGTCCCTACATGGTGAGATCATGTAGGCAAGAGTATGCGTTAGTACGTTTGATTGTACTAAGTATATGGGATGCAATACAAGTAACTTACCAAACGTACACTTCAATATTAGATGACAAGGGCACATAATATTGAAAGAGATGTATAACAAGGAATGTAATATAACAACATGCCATGAAATTCATGATGTATGAAGTTAAAATGATACACACATATATAGTGGGGATGTGACCTTAATCGACATAAGTAAGACCAAGCAATCTATTACTTGGAATCCCGATGAAATCCCCTCATCAGTAAAGAGGTGGTCTACTTGCCAAAAGTAAACCATAATTCACCTTACGAGCAACCCCATTTCGTATGAAGTAATCTTCCTTATGGGCAACCCTATTTCAGATAGGATTTTCACATATAGCATATCATATCACTTTTTCTCCTTACGGGCAACCCCATTTCGAAGGCATCTTTCCTTACGGGCATCTCATTTAGGAAAGGACCCTATGCTAGGCATATAGTTCAAGGAAAGGGAGAAGGCCCTTGGGAATAGCCCTAACGCCCCCAATCCATTGGTAATATGTCATCATCCCACAAGAATATATACATATATACTTGCTTTGAAAAGAGACAACAGTCATTTTCAAAATTATTTTATTACATTCTTAGGCTTAAAAAGCCAAACATCATTCATAATAACTCATATTTAGGCTCAAATGCCAAAATCATAATTTCATAGTCATAATACTCATGCATAGGAATAGTTCATTCATACACAAGATGGTGCAAGCACCCAAAATTCTCCAAGAGTCATATTCATAGACATTTATGTAATCAAATTCTTGTCATAACCAATATCTTATTAAAATCATATCATAGAACATAATTGAGCTTAACTCACTTCATAGTTTCCATAATAATCTAACATCATGAATGCAAATGTCATGAATGATGTGAGGAAAAGCATAGTAATTAAGATTCAATCTAAAATCAACAATATAATATGAAATTCAAATGAAAACATAATTAAATCCACATTTAAAATCATAATATAATCACTCATGCATAAACAAGCCTTGAAAAGGAATATACATATTATAATTTTATAAACCCAATGTTATTCATCATATTATAGTTTAAATCAACTTAAAATCATCAGATAAGTATAAATCATACATTAATTGAATTTAATAAGCAAGACAATTACTTAAGTGAGTACAATTCATGAAAAATGCTAGAAAAGTTTTGGGTCTCTTTGAGTGAAAGGAACCAAAGATCAAACCCACATACCTAGACCGAATAAAGAAATCCCAAGAGAAATTTGAAGAGGACTTGTATTTGCTTGAACCTCAAGCTTGAATTTTCACAAGTGTTCTTGAGAGGAGTTTTAAGAGTGTTTTTCAAATGTGAGGAGTGATTTGACTATTAGGAACAGGGTTTAGGTTATTAGAAAATCTTAATATACTATAGGAAGTCCCAAAAGTCATTAGAATAAATTAAATTTACGAAAATGTCATTAATAAAACAGATAAAAAAAATTACCTGTAGGCACCCCACTGGAGGGTGTATGGCCCGTGTGGCACTCCACGGTCCATGTGGAGTTCCTGTACCCCCTCACTTAGCCAAAAATCTACTCTTGTCAAGGCTTGGAATCATTTCCCAACACTTAGAAAAATTTGAAGAAAAAATAAGCCCCACGGCTGGCCATACGGCCCGTGTACCTTCACACGGACCATGTGAAATGGTCGTATCCCTACACTTGGAGAGATTTTACAAAAACTTATGAGATGTGATTCTATGCTTAGAAAAATTCATACTCCGGAAGCTGTACGGGCATCCTCACGATCCATGAAGCATCACACGATTCGTATGAGTGGCCATGTGACCTCACTTGGTCTAAAATGATGGGGTTTAAAGCTCAAGCCACCACACGCCCCCCCCCCCCCCCCCCCACAAGGCCCGTGTAGGGCCCCAGTATGGCGGGCCTTATCTTGTAACTCAACACCAAGGGCTAACATTCAAAATTAAGGCCAAATGTTGCCCCACTGGAGGCCACACGGCTCGTGTGACCTCACACTGGTCGTGTGGTCTCCCTTGAGATGACACTTTGTCCAAATTTTGTCCAAAATAAAATTCTCAAGTTTCGATGATGTCGTATAATATCCGGGTCATTACAATTCGATTTCTTAGAAGAATGTTTTGCTCTCCCCCCCCCCTCCCCCGGAAAATCTAACTGCAAAGCAAGGCTGATATGAGTTCATTATTTGGGCTCAAAATCCCAATTTCATGATTGGGCTCAATTTGAAGCTTTATTAATTTTTTTATTAATTTTCTTTTTATGTTATTTTTCCTTCTCAAATCTATTTGTTCAAATTTATAAGACAAATTATTTTTATTTTCACATTTTAATCTTCTTATCTTTATTGCTCATTTTGTTTATACTTAACTCTCTTTTTATATACCAATTCAAAGAAAATCTTTTTAAAAAAAACAAATTGTTCTTAAACTTGAAATTGAGATAGAATTTTTTTTGTATAACTTATAGAAATCTCAGATTGAAGGAAAGAAATTTCAGTTTATTCCCACCTTTTTCATAAATACAAAAATCTCATAAAATGTCAAAGATGCGATACACTGGCCATTTTTACGAATACACTGTGCCATACATAATTTATAAGTCATGATTCATTGTAATAAAGATCTAATGCGGTGAATCAGCCATATGTTAAACTATTTTATTGCAATGAATCATATTGTATAATCTATTGTCTCAATGAGTCAACCCATTAATATGATTCATTGGTGTATCATCCTTGTATGATGCACCCAATGAATCATCAACCTATAACAACTAGAAAAAGTGTCTCAATGAATCACTGTATTCAATTCATACAGTTCTAGTAAATCAACAACATATATGACTCGATTTTACATATAAATGAATCATCATATTTAATGAATCATCATAAAAAGTTGTGAACAACTCATAATTTTGAAATGAATCACCATACAAGATACATATACTTGGTTTTATATAAATGAATCACCAAAGAAAGTTGTGAACAACTCATAGTTTAAAATGAATCACCATACAAGATACATATTACACATATAATCAAACTTGAATTGGAAAGCTGGGCGGTACGTCTCTACAATTTGAATTGATTTCGGGTAAATGACTTTAACCAGTACTTCAATGTGTACTCCAAAGCTCTAGCCAGTATCGACTCCATCTCTGACCAGATCTAATACACCGGTGATGGAAGGGAGAATTTCACCGGCGACGGTCGTGTGGTGTGCATGCAATCTTTGTCTTCAGACAGAAAAATGTATATATGGATCAATGAAATGATAAGTCGGTAGCACGTATGAATCACGTGCGATACAGATTCTGTGGATTTGAACTCCGACTGGCTCACCACCATCTCCGCGGTGTTGACTTGAGTGTCAGTGGCTCCGTCCATGGCAGCTGTGAAAGAGAGAGGATAAATTGGGGGAAGAGCTCTCTCTCTTCTTTTTGGGCAGAAAGATTCTAGTGAATCAAGCGTAAAAATAGAAACAGGGATGTTAGAGATTTATAGAAATAGTAGGAAATATTTGAAATTTTTTTCCCTCAATCTGGGATTTTCCTAAATTATCCATTTTTTCAAAAAAAAAAAAAGGTAAATAAAAGTTAATTGAACAAAGAAATTTAAAATATATGAATATTCATGATATTTCTTCTTTTTTTTCAATTTTATTCTAGCGAGATATAAACTAAACTTATTCGATTTATTCATCATTTGTTCCTTTTTTTTCTTTTTTTTTTTTACAAATGACAAACTTTATATAGAATATATGAACTGAAAATTGATGATGTCATTTATTATCTTTTTAATATGCATTATAATATTTATAACTCAATGGCTACCCATTTTAAAGAATCTTGACAATTGTTAAAGTAACATATGATTGAATAAATACTAGTTTAAAATTTAAAGTCCTATAACTCCTCTAAAATATTTTTAACTGAAATTATTAAATCTGTAACTGCTTAGATGCCAAAGAAAGTGTAATACACTCAAAGAATGAGAGAAAAAAATGCAAAAACATTTTGCTTTTTCTAATTAAAATATGTATTCTTTTACTTTTTCATTTTTCTTTCTTTCTTTATTTTTCCTATTCTCTCATCTTCTCTACTATACCATTGTTTTCATCGAAAAAAATAGACATTGGTGCCGCCACCAACTCTTCTATTATCACTGCAAATTTCATTTCTTTCGTCATATTTAGCACACGGTACAACAACAAGGATTGTCACTATAGACATTATTTTCATCCTCCCAATGCTCTATAATTCCTTCACCAACTCAAAATTCATTTTAATTTCACACTCATTCTCTCTCATATCATCTTAATTAAAATTACAATGACTCAAATATTACCCACAATGACTCAATTAACAAAAGAAATAACTCAATTAGAGAATAACTAAAAAAATGAAGTAGAAGAAAAAAGAGAAACGAGAGGAAGATCTATGGCTTCCTGGCAGCAGAAAAATTGAAAAAAAAATATGAAATATAATAAAGTAAGAAAAAGGAAAAGTTAGAAGAATTAAAAAAAAAAAGTTGAAATGTTTTTTATAAATAGACATGTAGGGTCATAGGAACCCCTGCAAAGTTGGAGTGTGCAACAATAATTTCTATCATAGTAGGAGTGTGTTTTGAACCATTTTCCCATATTTTTAAGAAGACTTAATTTAGCAGGATAACAGGATAACAGTAGGAAGCAATGTTAAACATGACATGAAAAGGCGAGTTAAATTTAGCAAATTAAGGCTAATATTTTTCTTTCCAACTTATTTTTCTCCATTTTTCGCTTACTTCTTTATATGTTGAACCTTGGGTCCACTATTTATGAGTTAGAGATGATGAAATGACATTTCATTTTTTAAAATTTTGTGTTGTATAGCCATCATTATCCTTTCTTTCATTAGTGTATTTGTCCAATGTTTGTTTGTGGAGTAAGTAGTAAAGGATCTCCAAATAAATGAGGAACAAGTGATGCCAACGATGCATGAGACACAAAAAGCAGGTGTAGTTCATATAAGAGTAAGCAATGAAGCGATACTTTAATAAATAGTGCTAGTGCATTCGAAGAAAATTAAGTTTGTTCTGGAATTCTTAAGAATGCCAAGGACATATTTGAAATCACTCTCTTCTTGTGTGATTTCTGATCTGTCCAAAAAATGAAATTTTTGAACCAGGTGAGAGTATTGAGTATGGGGAGTAGAAACTTTAGATGGGAAATTTTCAGTTGAGTTTTGGCAGTCATTTCTGCTTATACTGAGTAGTTGTTAGTTCATGCATAATAGATTGCTGAATTTTTATCATCCCACCATGAAGGTGGTCAACTATTCTGGTCCTAGCAGATCTTTTCAATATTCTCAGGATTTTAGTATTCTTGGTTTACCATTAATACTATGATTTCCATTGGCGTTTGACATTCCAAAGCAACCTTCCAAATTGGTCTATAGTCAACTGCAACTAGTTTGGAATTAAAAAATTCTAATGAGTTTGGGATAGAAGTGTAGTTGGTTAACGGACTAATTCAAGGTGAATGAATTCCTCTAAAATGACCAAGTACTATCTCATGTTGTTTGTGTTCTGTTTCCCCAGTAATGAACCTGTATGTCATCTGTTGTGGATGCGTTTTTTCTTGGCATCAGAGATATGAAACATGAGCTGCATTATCAAGTTCAGATCATGATTAATACACAAGGAGGATGCAAAACTACGCTGCACTCTCAAATTCAAATCATAATTAACATGCATTGAGAAATTCAAAACTAAATCATTTGGATATTTCTGGAGAGTCACCTTACTTCCAAGATAAAACGTAAAAAACATGCCGCCAAGAGTAGGCAGTCCTGAAAAAAAAAAGAAGAAAAATTTTCATCCTTTCTAGCATTAAATGAATGTCTAGAGAAAAATTATAAAACATAGAGTACCTTCTTTCTAGAGAAATTTATAGAGCAACCTATTGATCCAATGACAAAACCAACAAGATTGGCAACCTTATACAAGAAAAAAAAAGTGTTACAAAGAAATAAATCTAATATCTTCAGCGCAAGTGTTTCTGATTGTATTCAGTAACACACAATCCAATGGGCAAAAACAGGCATCGAAGCTGCTTTAGTCTCCCACAATGGAATGATCAATCTGAAGTTTGGATTTGCTCATTGCACTTCCCAGAAGGCGACATGCATTTTTTGCTGCAAAGCATTCCATACTAGAGCTGAATGCACTTTATACTGTTGACACCCAATTTTTACCCGCCATGGTGTCAATTTACTCACGAAGCTTTATATTTTTATTTTAAACAATTTCTAAACCTTTAAAAAAAAATTAATTTAAAACGGGCGCGTGCACACGCGCCCCTTAGATCTTCAATACTCCTTCTTCTTCAGTTTTTCACCCAGAAAACCCTAACCCCTTTTCACCCGCCGCCGCACCCCCTCTCCCTTACCGTCACCGTGTTCCCCGTCACCGCCGACCCCCCTTTCTTCTTCCTCTTCTCTTTCTTGTCTTGAAAACCCGACCAAACCCAGAAAACCCTCGCCTCGATCCCTCGTGAAACCCCGACACCCGACCAAAACCAGAAAACCGGCGCCGTCCCGACAACCCCCAACGTTAACATACCCCACTCCTTCACGCGTGCTTCTCAAAAGTCGTAGGTTGAGGTGCATTGATTTCTACGATTTGAAATTCAAATTTTGATTTCAAAATCCCGAAAATTTAGCCGGCATCGATTCGATTTTCTCCCTTCTTCAAACCCTAAATCGTTCCTATATAATCCTGTCATTTCTCACTAAGAAAGGGGGGAGTTGGAATCCAAAATCGAAAAACATAAAAAAAAAGGGACGGCAGAGGAACAGGGGTGGTAAAAAACGAAAGTTGGAGCAATCAAAAAATCTCAATCTCGTTTCAATATTCATTAATTTCCCGACAAGAATTTCCAGAAATCGATTGGTATCCATAGCTTCGTCAAAGCTCGTTTGTCCCAGTC
>JAABOM020084629.1:0-74552 GCA_011800125.2 Solanum clarkiae | reverse complement strand
AAGGCTCCCGCCCATTGCGGGGTAAGGGGGGTCGGATGTACGCAGCCTGACCCCTATGTTTAAAAACATAGCGCGATTGTTTCCGAAAGTGGACTATTAAGAACAAAGACCTAATATCCTTTCCTAATTCAATTAATCTACAGACTAACTTAGAGTAATGGGGCAAGTTCTGAATTAGCACAAAACACATAAATCTAGCAAATTAAGCTCACACTCACATGGCACTACATAAATTATCAACAAAAAGACTCTCAAATCATGATTTTTATCTCAATTTATCTTCACTTATCATAACAAACATTGTCATACATCTAAATATACATGGTTGCTATCTAAACTACTAATCAAAATTTTTGGTGGGTATCATTTTTCAATCAAACACAAAAAATGCTATATGCCATAGGTATTAGTACTATATGCTACAAATACCCTAAACATGCTAAACATTCTTATTCAACAGAAAGTAAATATCCACGGGAAAAAAGAACGAAAGTAAGAAAACCCTGGGATAAAAAATTGGGGTAGTTATGGACCCAAGCTACTCAGACTTCACTGAGGCCCATAATTAGCTACACCCCATCGAAAAATATGTCCATTATCCCCAATGCACACATTTAAAGCAAAATAAGACAAAAGGGGTAAAGAAAATCATACTTGGGTGCCTAAGTGCTGGTATCCACCTTAGGTTGTGCCCTAAGCAGCGCCTGATTTATTGTCGAGGCTGGACTAGGAGAAATTGGTTACTTAGGTTTCACCAATTACCCAAACTTCATTCTGTAGATCGTTTGGACACTTCATGTACTGATAGATATTAAACACAACCTCTTCATAGTTCACTTGAATTGGCTGGCTTCCATATCCACTAGTGCTTACCCAGTGGCTAGGAATGGTCTTCTCAAGATGATTGGGATGTCGAAGTGGACTTCACAATCTAGGATCACAAAGTCTGCAGGGAGTATGTACTTTTCAACTTTGACCAGTACATCATACAATATCCCCACAAGCTTCTTCACTATGTGATTCGGCATCAGCAACTGCATGCTCATCGGAGTAGGAGGTCCTAATCCTAGCTTCTCGAAAATTGCAAGGGTCATCAGATTAATGCTGGCACCTAGATCACATAGTGCCCTTGCGAACTCCACATCTCCAATGATATAGGGTATTGTTAAAGCACCGAGATCTTCTCGCTTCTGAACTAAGGACCTTGTACCAATAGCACTGCATGCTAAAGCTATTGGGAGAGCTCTTGTCTCACGGTATGCTTTTTAATGACTAAGTCCTTCATGTACTTCGCATAACCTAACATCTTCTCCAATGACTTAATGAGAGAGACGTTGATGGAGAGTTGTTTAAGCATGGAGAGAAAATGCTTGAACTTTCCTTTCTCCTCCCTCATCTTGATTCTTTGAGGAAAGGGAGGAGAAGGCCTAGGAATAGTCTTCAACTTCTATGGCGCATCAATAACTTAGCTCACCCCATACTTGCTATGATCATCTCCTATCTCCACATCTTTGGCCGCAACCATCTCCTTTCAAACATCATACTCATCAACTGGCATAGGAGGATCAATGGTACTCTTGCCACCCCAAGTAATAACCACCATACACTATCCTTAATTCTTGGGATTTTGAACTATGTTGCTAGGCAGTGTACCCCTCTAATGCTGGTTAAGTTAAGACGATACTTGACCAAACTGTTGCTCCAGCTGTTTGATAGCCACAGAGTGAGACTCAATCTTTTGATTGATACTAGAAATCTCATATTTCATGCCCCTCAGAGTCTCATCCTGTGTCTCAGCTTTCTTCAACAATCGATCAAACATCTCCTCAATTCTGGAACTACTTATACCTGCATCATGATTATGCGGTGGCACATAAGGACCATTTCTCCATCCTTGGTTTCCTTGACTTTGGTGCCAATAGTCTTGATAAGAACCTTGGGCGTTAGTTGATGTCACCCAAGTTACAGCTCTTTTTTAGAGGATGAAGTGGTCACTGTCAAGAAATAGAACCTAAAAAGGTTAGGGTCGAACCCATAAGGAATACATAGACTCAAGAGAATTCACCAATTTGCTATCAGAATGATTAACCAATTTACTTCCCCCCGGAGGGGGGGTTATAATAATCAATGAGAATTATAAATAAACTAACTATCACAAGAGAGAAGTCAATAATGGAGAGGAACTAGGGTATTGTGTTCCCTATGATTCCCAACTTAGCATCACCAGATAACCTAATTCTTTTCTAGTGTATAGCATACATAATGGTAAGTTATGTTCACCAAGCCCTTTGGTCAAAGGTGAGAGGTGAATTTCACTATGTGACTTGGCCCATCTCTACACTGTGCATTACTAACCCTCACCTATTAGTCCCATTACAACCTCCCCTTGGCGCAGTTTAGTTGATTAGACGAGAGCATATCAATCGAATCGTGTAATTAACCTCTTTTCCTATTCATTATTACCTTGGTCCATTCAGTAACACTAGGTGAGTTCTAATGTTGGCCACCACTAAAAAGCATGCAAAACGAAGAGAAATAATTAATACATGCATATACACCTTCCAAGAATTATGAATTATCCAATTTTACTTTGTTAGTTCTTCATGATTCCCACAAATCCTAGCTGTGGATTTAGCTACTCATGCTATGTGTAGATGCAGAAATTATGAATTAAGAAGACATAATTGAACACTTATACAATAGAATTAAGAACAAGAAATCCAACTTTAATAAGAATCAAAGGTTCAAGGTAAAACTAAATGACAAGTGTTCTCAAAGACTCTCCAATATGATCTTATAATTTTCTCTCTGAAAATATTGAGTTTTGTGAGTACTAGGTGAAAACTTTTGAAAATAACCTAAAAGACCAATTTATAATAATTAAAATTCAAGTTCTAAACAAAATAAGAGAACTGGTTGGCATGCCATATGAAAGGTCTTTACGGGCCATACTGCATTCTATGGCCCATAATCGCGGTCTCGTACTCAGCTGCTGGAAATTTGAACTTCAACTCTATGACACCCCTCTATGACTCATAAAGTGGTTTATGACCCATAAAGGGTGTTTCGTCTTATGAAATTCCAGAAAGTCCAAGTCTCTAATGCTCAGGGAACGAACCATCTTCTACGACTCGTAAAGCATGTTTGTAGAATGCACTTAAGAAAACAAGCCCTCACTGGAATTGTCCATGAAACAACTCTACGGCCTGTAGAATGATCTACGACCCATAAAGGGTCTCGTATAACAACAAAACTCAACAACTGCTGCAATTTTCCCTAAAAAAAAGGCCAACATATAATCCTGCAAACATAAACACAAAAACACATAAAACCAACCAATATCTCATTGAGAACACACAAAATTCCAAGTTTTAAGTAACAAAAAGTGCTGTATTTTGGCAATACATCAACACCCTCAACTTAAAATTGTTGGTTGTCCTCAAGCGACACACTCAATTTATATAGATAATATAGTAACACGCATACCTCAATCCAATGGCATACATCACATAGATCTTAGACTCAGACACCTAAACCAACTTTTTAAAACAGGATCAAATAGTTATCTACCAAACCACAATCACAACTATGACAAGCAAGGTATTATCAACAATCCACAATCACTGTACAAGTCTAGTATTAATAATACAATGTAAGTGCCCTCACAGAAAGAAGTCCCATATTTGACACTCAATGATATTTTCATGTTTAACCTTGAGACTATGCAAAATCAATCTCTCTCACAACAGATATTCATGAATAATGTCTAATACCATAGGCTTTCCCCTATACTTATGACTCAGACGTTCAACCAACTGGACTAAGGTCAGTTTAGGACTTTCTAGGCTTGTAACATAGGCTCAGGGGGCTTTGGTATGATATTATAGGAAAATAGTGACTAAAGGCCCTCTTTGACACTGTGTTTTTCTATACTTTTTCCCTACCAACTCTTGTTACTTTCACTAATAAACAATTTAAAAATTAACAAACTAAATTTCCAAATGGGAAGGGGGGTCGCAATGATTGATAAGAAATTAAACTAAAACAACTGAAATGGGAGACAATTAATTACAGAGAGCAGCTTGTGTATTTTGTTCCCCGTGATTCACTAACTCAACATCCCAAGATATCACAGTTCTCAACTAGAATATCACATGCAGGATGGTAATTTAAGTTCTTCCAACCCTTTGGTCAAAGGTGAAGGTCGAATTTCACTGTGGGACTTGACCCATCTCCATAGTATGCTCAACTAACCATTACCTATAGTCCCAGTCAACCTCCCTTTGGCCGAGTTCGATTGATTAGATGAGAACACATCATCAAATCATGCTAATCAATATTTTTTCCTATTTATTACCACCTCGATCGGGAAGGTAATACTAGGTGAGTTCTAATGTTGTCCACCATTAAGCACTCAAAATGACGAGAAATGATTAATACATGCAAATACCTATCTAAGAATTACAAATAATCCAGGTTCTCTAAGTTAGATTTTCATGGTTCCCACAACCCCAAGTTGTGGGTTTAGCTACTCATATCTTGGGAAATAACAAAACAATGAATAGAGAAGACATGTTTAATCACTTACCCAAGAAGATTGAAGAAAAGAAAATCCAATTTGTATTGAGAATCACAAGATTGAAAGATGATTGGAATCCACAAGTGAATCTCTTCTCCAAAATTTAGTCTCCAAAACTACAACCCTAAAAATGCTCTAATTCTTGCTCTCTACTCTATCCTCAGTTGTAATCTATGAAAAAAATCTGAAAACTGCGCTTAATGACCTAATATTTACTACTTATAGTATTTATAAATAAGTCCCCAAATTAATTAGAAAAACTGGTCGGCGCACCCTATGACTTGCAGTTATGACTCGTAACTCAGGTCAAGATTCGTAATCGGGCTTTCATATTCAGCTCATGGATTTTGGACTTCACTGCTACAGAACAACTTCATCAGTCATAGATTAAGCTACAACTCATATAGTCTTCTTGTAGTCCATATTTGCAGCACTTGATCCAACACTGGGGAACTTTGGAAATTTCTACGAAACCTTCCAATATGGCTAGTAGAATGATCTACGACTTGTAATAGAGTTTCGTGTAGCTGAACTTCAATTTTGGCTTCAACACTGGAAATCTCCATGAAGCCACCTTTATGACTCGTATACTGGGCTATGATTCGTAGAGGCTCTCGTATGTCTTCAAAAACCAGCAAAACTTGCAACCTTTCCCAAAAGTTATGTCAACATGCTTTTCCTGTAAAAACAAACACAAAATTAGATAAAAACCATAAATATCACATTGAGAACACACAAAGTCTCAAGTTTTAGGCATCAAATGTGCTGTATTTTGTAGCACATCGGGCATCACTTATTTTTCTTGCACCCAGCACATGATTTTTCCTTTTTTCTCTATATCACTAACTCACCCCTTATTTTTGTGTTTCGCCCTTACACTAGCCACCCTCAACTTAGGCTATTAGCCTGTGTTAAGGTGCACAGTATCTGTCCTTAGAACTAAGGCCACTTTTGGTAGCCATCCTCAACTTAGGCTTTTTGCCTCAGTTAAAGTACACAATGTTCAAGGAAGGAATAGGGGCGAATTTTGGATTTTACAACTAACAAAGCTAGGTTAATCAGGTGTTGTCAAAGAATAGGTACATGTTAGACTCAAACATTAGGAATAAGGGATTATATCATAGCTTTGGTTGGTCATTTTTAGGCTAATCACACTATTAAGAACAATGACCTAAGATCCTTTCCTAATCCAATTAATCTACAATCTAATTTAGAGTAACAGGGTAAGTTCTGAATTAGCACAAAACACATGAACCTTGCAAATTAAGCTCACACTCACATGGCACTGTGTACACTAT
Source organism: Solanum clarkiae (assembly GCA_011800125.2). Taxonomy (NCBI): domain Eukaryota; kingdom Viridiplantae; phylum Streptophyta; class Magnoliopsida; order Solanales; family Solanaceae; genus Solanum; species Solanum clarkiae. The sequence goes on along the minus strand of JAABOM020084629.1, from coordinate 68,675 downwards.
CAACAAAAGACTCTCAGATCATGCTTCTTATCTCAATGTACCCTCACTTGTCAGAACAAACATTGTGATGCCTCTAAACATGCATGAGTACTATCTAACTACTAAACAAAATTTTGGTGGGTATCATTTTTTGAACAAAACACAAAAACATGCTATATGCCATAAGTATTAGTACTATATGCTACAAATATTACTAAAAATCCTAAATGTGCTAGTTCAACAGAAAGTAAATATCCACAAGGAAAAAGAACATAGGTAAGAAAACCCCGGGATAAAAAAATTGGGGTAGTTATGGACCCAAGCTATTCAAACTTCACTAAGGCCCATAACTACCCACACCCAATCAAAAAAGATAAGCATTGTCCCCAATGCACACAATCAAAATAAAAATAAAGCGTAAGGGGTCAACAAGCATACTTGGGCACCTAAGAGCCAGTATGTGGTTCATTCTGGCCACCCTCCTCCTGCAGGGTAGTCTCCTCAGCAGTCGTAATATGTCTGGAGGGGCCAACATCCCTCACTTGCTCCAACTCTCAGGCTCGTTGCCTCTCCTCATCATGTCTCGATCTCCTCAAGATAAGTTCAAGCTCCTCCTCCTCTATTAGCCTCGCACGTACGCGTCTCTCATCTGGCTCATCATTCTCTGTGAGGGGTCTCTTCTCGTGGAAAGGCTAGATGGGCTCATCAGGAGAAGACAAGTCAACCATCGGCACCGAAGGTATTATCTCTGGCAGTGCAACCAATGTCGCAAGTGCTGCTGTCATGTCAGCTCAGAGCCATTGGATCTCCGTTAAGCTGACAAATCTAAAGGCCAAGCCTCGCCTAATATCCGTTATACCCTCTCCTCAAAGGCATCAATGCAGCATCCATGGTAGAGATATGGTCCTGAATAGTAGCGACCGCGAACGCCTGCATCTGATCCTCTGAGTCTAAAATGGTCTGGCAGACACATGGACTATTCTGATGAACAAGCTGAGTCTACTGTGACTCAACGTATGATAAACTCTATGCCAAGGCCTGTATAGATATGACTGACACGTAGATCATACCTGCAGTAGTAGCCTGTGAAGTTGTGGCCTGTGGGGCGGGAGCAACAATAGTGGGCCCCCTCTCCTCAACTGCCTCGGACTGCGGGGGCTTCTCCTCAGTAGCAACAACAGTAGTAGTGGCAGTCTTTGAACCCTCAGGTGGTGGCGCTGGGGTGAACATCTCAGGCATCAGTGGAGGTTGTGCTTGTCGGAGTACGACCAGGTTTTGTTCAGCCTTGATCAGGATGGGATCCAATGTACAATGGCCTCAGTCAACTGGTCCAGCTATGTAGATCTCCATCCTCGATTCTAGACAGAGATTGTATATCAAGCACGAGAGTGGGATGGAGGTAGACCTCTTCAGTGTGGCCTCATGAATCTGCTCAGCAATGAGGTAGGCCCAGTCAATATCATAGCCAGCTAAGATGCAGGCAACCAAAACCATATGCTCCGGCATCAGTGTATCATCAACAAGTGTTAGCTGGATGTGTGAATAAACAACCCTACCAAAATTTAGTAGGGAAGTCGAGAGAAACCTTTATGATAGGCTCCGAGTAAGTGGCGATCCATATAGGTTCTGGACTTTGCTCAGTGATATACCCAGCCACCCATCTCATTAAAGTGGCTCGTTGCTCTGGATCTTTCACCACAAATGAGTCCCTCGTCTGCCTCACGCTACAATCAAACTCTGTAGTGGATCTGGGTGTAGGAAACTCATGATCAAATAGTATTTGGTGGATGGTGGCTTCCGATATATCCACCTGTCGGCCCCTCACTCTCGTCTTGGTCAATCTGGGCTGAGAGAGGGGCTTCCTCACCTTGGGAAGAATGATCTGGATAGTGGCTATGTATGAGGCATAAAACTCCCTCATCATGGTCGGGAAGTATCCTCTAAGTATATGTGAAAGCCCATATCGAGTCATCGTGTCCTGGAGACCTGGGACATTATCGAGCCTATCTTATATGACTTGGGGCTCCTCATAGATGGAATGGGTTGGCTTACCCTGCTCTGTTGGTTGCATGCCCTCCCTAGTAAAGGCATCTAGTGTAGATGGTGATGATCGCGGTGTGACGAAGGACTGTGTCTTTTACCCGTCTCAAATCCAGACTACTCTTTGGTTGGAGTCATCTATGGTAAGCTATTCTCATTATTGCCTCCTTCCTCAGACTGGGGAGTGTGAGCAACAAGAGCCTGAGTCCGCCAAGCTCTGGCAATGACTCTGATTTGTGATTTAGCTGCCTCTGCATCCGAGCTGACATCCAGCACCTCTAGTGAGCCACTAGGTTGAGTGGCTTGCTCATCATTCGAAGACTCATCCTTGAGCCTCCTCTATATGGCCTGAATCTCCTCGCGTTTGGCTTTTGGATACATAGTACCTGAAACACAAGCACATACGCACCATGGTTAGCCCCACAAATCAAGAATTAGGGTGCAAAAATCATCTGAGCTAATGTTGCAGAAGGGTTCTACGAAAGCACCTTTACGGCCCATAGTGGATACTATGAGCCATAAAGAGCTTTTGTAAAGCAGTGATACAGAAAATTTTTTCTACTAGAAAAGTCTACTAGACCAGGTATGACTCATAAAGTGGTTTACAAGTCATAGACTAGATCATAGAGATTTCCAATGAGTAATTGATTCCAGGATTTTATCTACGAGACCTATCTACAAATTGTAAAGTGATGTACGACTTGTGGAAGGTATCGTCTGATAGATACTTATAAACATCAAGTCATTGGACTCTTGCATGAGGGGCAATAAAGACTCGTGGAATGATCCACGGGTAATAAAAGCCACTTGTGGACAAGAAAATTCAGGCGCCTGAGTTTCTAAGCCTATGATACAGATCCCTAGAGACTGTAACAAACAACTACTAGCATTGAAGCAAAAAAACACACACTCACATGATTTTCATACCACAACCATTACCCCAACATGTTCTACACACATATACCCCATTGAAAGTGATTAAGCATGATTTATCCTACAATTTCGACCACCTATGCTCAATTTTCCATAAGATTATGCATCTATATCATTACCCACCAATTCACAATACAATCACTTAATCACACATGGTGAGGATTCGATAGGCACAAAAAGCTACCCAAAACATTGACACAAGGCCAAAGTGGTCAATTCTAGATTTACTTAATAATTCAAACATGGGCAACTTAATTTCAACTAACACAATTTCAACTAACACAAATTAAATTCAAACATGGATTTTATGTCTAAACACCATTCCTCACATAATTTCCAAATCAATCATTCAAAACAAGGCAAATTAGAGGCTTTAGTTTAACAAAAAACTTACCAAGATTTGTGATTAAAGTGAAGAAGATGAAGGAGGTGACTAGGCTTGAAACCCTAGGCTGCCAGAATCTTTCCAGGAAATGTTTATACGGTGGCTGGTGGTGGTCAAAAACATGAAGGGGGATGTTTGGTTGGGTTAATTCGATAATTTAGGTCAAGAATGGGGTCAAAATAATTTGACCCCACTGTTTATACATTGATCGGGTCAACTTAAAGTTAATGGGCCTGGACTCTATGAAACCCTGATCACAGGTCGTAGAGTGTGTTACAACTTGTAAATCATGGTTTCCTAGAACATCCAAACCCTAGATTTTAGGACTAGGTCTCACAGACCAGTCTACGAGTTGCAAAGTATTTTACAGCTTGTAGAGTTGGTCGTAGAGGCCTCAACACTTAGCAAAATTTTTACGAAACTTACCTGGTCTTAAAACTGAAAACAAATCTATAATTACACTATTACATAAAAAAACTTGGGTTGCCTCCAAAGTAGCACCTGATTTATTGTCACAACACGACTTGGACAAATTGGTTACTCAGACTTCAACAATTGTCCATACTTCACACTTCAAATCATCCGGACGCTTCATGGATGGACAAATATTTAAGATGACTTCTTCGTCATTCAATCTAAACTTGAGTTGACCGGCTTCCATATCCACTAGTGCTTGCCCAGTAGCTAGGATTGGTCTTCCCAAGATGATTGGGACGTCGAAGTCAACTTTGCAATTTGGGATCACAAAGTCTGCAGGGAATATGAACTTTTTAGATTTTCCAATACATCATACATTACCCCCACAGGCTTCTTCGCCGTGCGATCCGCCATAAGCAACCGTATGCTAGTTGGAGTAGGGGTCCCAATCCAAGCTTTTTGTAGACCGCAAGGGGCATCAAATTAATGCTGGCATCTAGATCACATAGTGCCCTTGCGAACTCCAAATCTTTAATAGTGCAGGGTAAGGTGAAAGCAGCTTGATCTTCTTCCTTCAGAACCAAGGTATAACGCCTCGAGAGGGTACCCTAGACATGGACGACACTCAAAGACTATTACTAGTCCCTAAGAAAACTACTTGGCCTTATCATCATATCTACTCAATGGTGGAAGAATACTCATGCAAAAACATTTAAAGAAAAGACAGAGATGCCATAAATAGTTTTCAAAATAAGATGAGTCTGAACATGAAATGTTAATAATACTCCACTCTAGGTCTATGAAGCCTCTACTCTAAATGTCTAGGTGGTACCATGACAAGCCATGGCTACCTAACTAAAAGGAAAATAACGTAACTGATAAAATAAAGAAAGGTCCTCCAAATAGCAAGGAGGGCTCACCAAATATCTGGAACTCGGGAAATCTGAACCTCAACGATGCACTTGTTGAAGTCCTCTAGCTCCTGTATCTGCATCATGAAATGATGCAGCGCTAAGTGGTGTTAATACGTGGAATGTATAGAATGTGAAATAGCTCATAGAACAAATAAGGATCAACTCAATCAAACGACTCGACTCAAGAGTCGACTCCTCATCTCATAACTCCACTTAGATAAATGTTGCAGTTCTAAAGTTTGAAAATATGCTTTGAAATTTGACCCAATGTTTAATACATCCCAGTTCAAAAATCATGATATGCTCAGCTCAAGTATTGCTCGGAAGTTTCTCTAACCGGCATAACTCTCCACCACCATGAGTTTTTGGTGATGTATAATGAAAAGATGTCATTGCCATGCAAGTCCTAAACTTTCCACTGTAAAGGACGTCAACCTCTACCTCTCTCTCGGATCCAAAGATAATGTCTATCTATTGGGACATGAGCCACTAGAGTTAGCTGCACGATTATCCTACGCTGCAAATGGTAGTTCTAGGTGGCTCTCAATCACCCAACTTGGTGCTCAATACTCCTTCCAAGACTAAAACATGATTATAACCTCAAACTCATCTCAATCATCTCAACATCAACTTTCTCAATTAACTCCCCAACTCATAATGTGAATTTAAACAATGCAATTCCAGATTTTTAAGTTACATCTTGTAAGATTCTTACAAATTACGATCATATGACATCAAATCATCTATGCTCAGCACATATGACTTAATAGATATTCATTACAAACACATGTGAAACAGTAAAACATACTTCTCAGGTCTATGTTACTTAGTTTATAAAGTTAGGGTCATAATTTCAGTTTAATCATAAGCAATGAAAATATTAAAGTTAGGGTTAGGGTATCAAGCATGTGAAATACACGCGTAATTCATAGTAATAATGATGCAACTAATAATTTAACTCAAGTATATTCAAGAAAATCAATCATGTGAGAGAATTGAAGACTCAAGAATAATAGGTTTTAAAGTTTGCAATTGATACTCAAAATCTCAACTCAAGTTGATGAAGGGGTGCGCAGATGAACATATTCCAATGTTTTAGGTAGCCTTACATAGCTAGAAGGGCTATTTCACTAGCAGCATCTAAAATGCCTATATGAACTCAACCTTGGCCTCAGGAACTCTCGCTTCTTCTCTTCTTCTCTCAATAGCTCTAGTCTAATTTGTGTGTTTGGGGGTTTTGGAATGGGGTTTAGAAACAGTTTTTGACTAAAAGTGACCTATTTAATCATGGTTTACGTTTATGAGGGGTTGAGAAATGTCTAGAATGCCCCTCACCAAAAAAGAAAAAAATTACACTACAAAATACCAGTCCACGCCGCGAATTATTGGGCACGCCTGTGTATATTTTTGTTCAAAAATTTCTTGAACGAGTTTTCCCCCTTTCGTCAATTTTTTTTCAAAAATATAAATGTTGGTCCGCGACCAAGGTGCGACGCATCCCTGACACACATTGACACTATTTTTGTTTTCGAGTCAAAAAATTATTTTTTGATTCGATTGCTCTAAAAATCAAACGAGGCCATTTCCCTACTCAATTTTTTGTGCTGATTGCAAATCTAGTCTTGGATTTGTAATGGAGCATGAGAAGATACACTATGTGCATGTCTCTCCTTTAGGGGTATTTTGGTAATTTTATAAATTGTTACATCATCTCCCCTTGGGAGCATTCATCCTCGAATGATGAGCAGATGTGGGTGTTAAAGCACGGATAGACTTAGGACTCATCTCAATACTTGCTCGGCAACTCAAACTCTCGGTTCCTTATAACACTACTCAAACTCAAGAGTGAACGCCTTAACTCAAGAATAGAAACATAAATTTAGTCAAAGATAGGAACGTCACCTTCAACATTCCCATCAGTGGGCACAAATAGATATGGGTATTTAGATCTCATATGTTCCTTAGCTTCCCATGTAGCTTCCTCAACGAATTGATTTCTCCATAGAACTTTGACTGAGCCTATGTCCTTGGTTCTCAGCTTGCAAACCTGACGATCAAGGATTTGGATGGGAATCTCCTCATAGGACAAGCTATCCTTTACTCGAATGTTCTCAATAGGGATTACCAAGGAAGGATCACCCAAGCACTTCCTTATCATTGAGACATGGGGTACGGGATGGATTGCGTCTAACTCGAAGAGAAACTCTAACTCATACACAATCTTCCCAATTCTCCTCACGATCTGTTAAGGGCCAATATAGCAAGGACTTAATTTTCCCTTCTTCCCAAACCTAATGACATCCTTCATAAGAGGAACCTTCAATTACACCTAATCGTCTACTTTGAACTCTAAGTATCTTCTCCTCACATCGGTGTTAGATTTTTGGTGACTCTGTGCAATCTGCAACCTTTCTTTAACGACCTTAACCTTCTCCATTGATTGGTGGACAAGATAAGGTCCAATTAACTTAGCTTCTCTGACCTCGAACCATCCAATTGGTGATCTACATCTTCTCCCATATAAGGCCTCCTATGGGGCCATTTGAATACTTGCATGATAACTATTGTTATATGCAAAATCGATCAATGGTAGATGGTTATCCCAATTCCCTTTGAAGTCAAGGACACAATCTCTTAACATATCTTCTAACGTCTGAATAGCGTGTTTTGCCTGTCCATCTGTCTGTGGATGAAAGGTTGTACTCAAATTTACCTTTATACCTAATCCTTTCTGCAAAGATCTCCAAAACTAGGAGGTGAATTGAGCTCCTCTATCCGAGATGATGAATAAGGAAACTCTATGCAACCTAATAATCTCTTAGATGTATAACTTGGAATACTCCTCCACATTTGTCTTGACTACCAAGAAGTAAGACAACTTGGTCATCCTATCCATGATCACCCATATCAAATCATGTTGCTTTCGAAACCTTGGTAGAATGGTAATGAATTCCATGTTAATCATCTTCCACTTCCACTCAGAAATCTCAAAGTTCTGTGCCAATCCACATGGCCTTTAATGCTCAACTTTGACTTGTTGATAGTTCAGGTATTTAGAAAAAAGCTCAGCAATATCCCTCTTGATCCCACTCCACCAATATATTTTCCTTAAGTCATGGTACATCTTAGTAGAGCTAGGATGAGTGGAATACCTAGAACTATGATCCTCAGCCATGAATCTCTCTCAAACCCCATTAACATCAGGAACACAACCTACTCTTTGAAGAAGACCATCACTTTCTGCTTGTGGACAACTTCCTTTAATTGGAGTATGATAGGATCTCAATCTTGCTTCTCATTCACCTCTACCACTAGGGATGATTCAAACCAACTCTAGACATGGACTCTTCCCTCGTCATTCTCCTTAAGTTGAACTCCCAATCGAGCTAATTTGTGCACTTCCTTCACTCACTCTTTCTTTTCTTTCTCCACATGGGCAATGCTACCCATTGACAACCTGCTAAGAACGTCAACAACAATGTTATCTTTACCTGGGTGGTAGAGAATACTCATGTCATAATCCTTGAGAAACTCTAACCATCTTCTCTGCTATAAGTTAAGCTCCTTCTGACTGAAGACATACAACAAGCTTTTATAGTCAGTGAACACATCCACATGCACCCCATATAAGTAGTGGCACTAGATTTTAAGTGCAAACACCACCGCTGCCAACTTAAGATCATGGGTCGGATAGTTCTTCTCATGAACTTTAAGTTGCCTAGAAGCATAGGCTATCACCTTCTCTCTTTGCATCAACACAAAATCCTAACCCAACTCTAGATGAATCACAATATATTATAAAGTGCTTCATCCTATTGAGCAAATTTAAAACAGGTACAGTAGTCAATCTAGTCTTTAACTCTTGAAAGATCTTCTCACATTCCGTAGACCACTGAAACTTGACCTTTTTCTGAGTCAGTTTGGTCAATGGTGCAGATAGTGAAGAAAACCTGTCAACAAATCCACGATAGTAGCCTGCCAACCCTAAGAAACCTCTAATGTCTGTTGGAGAGGTCGATCTGGGCTAGTTCTTGACCGTTTCTATTTTCTGAGCATCCACCCGAATACCATCACCCGAAACAACATGGCCTACGAAAGCCACTGACTTGAGCAAAAACTCAAATTTTGAGAACTTCATATACAACTCATGGTCCTTAAGAGTTTGGTGGACAACACTAAGGTGATTGGCTTACTCCTCCTCATCTTTCAAAATACACCAATATGTCATCGATGAACACGATTACAAATATGTCAAGGTAGGTCTGAATACTCTATTCATCAAGTCCTGGAAGGCTTCAGGTGCATTTGTTAGCCCAAAGGACATTACCAAGAACTCACTATGACCATATCTAGTCCTAAAGGCTGTACTTGGAATGTCATATTCCCTCACTTTCAACTGATGGTAGCCAGATCTGAGGTCTATCTTTGAGAAACAAGAGGCGCCTTGAAGTTGGCCAAGAAGATCATATATCTTTGGGAGAGGATATTTATTCTTAATCGTGACCTTATTCAGTTGTCTATAATCTATGCACATCCTAAGAGACCCATCTTTCTTTCGCACGAATAGGATGAAACACCCCAAGGAGAAACACTCGGCCTGCTAAGGCCCTTCTCTAACAAGTCCCTAAACTGCTCTTTCAACTGTTTCAACTCAGCAGGGGCCATCCTATAAGGTGGAATTGAGATAGGTTGGGTATCAGGAAGAACATCAATCTTGAAGTCGATCTCCCTATCAGGAGGGAATCTAGGTAACTCCTCAGGAAACGCTTCTAAAAACTCACTCACGATCAGGGCTGACTCAATAGTAGGAGGCTTATCATCGTCAGACTTGACTCGAATGAGATGGTAGATGCACCCTTTAGAGATTAACTTTCTTTCTCTATGGTAAGAAATAAACTTACCCTTGGGTGCTGCAGAATCTCTCCTCCATTCTATAACAGTCTCATTTGGAAATTGAAATCTGACAGTTCGGGCTCTACTGTCAACAGAAGCATAGAAGGCATAAAGCCAATCCATACCTAGGATTATATCAAAGTCAATAATCTTTAACTCAATCAAATCAGCAAGAGTATCACTATGGTAGATAGACACTACGGAATCCCTATAGAGTCTTTTGGCTAGCATAGACTCACCCAACAAGAGTAGCAACAGGGAAAGGCTCAAGTAAATGCTTAGGTGAAACCTCAAATTTTCTAGCCACATAAGGTGTCATAAAGGACACTGTTACCCATGGATCAAGCAAAGCATAACAATCGAAGGTAAATACTCGAAGCACACCTGTCATGGCATCTTGTTCAACCTCTTGGTCCTATTTGTTCTCTATTGCATAAAGATAGTTCATTTCTCCGCTCGTCCCTAGTGTGGCACCTTTCTGGTTACCCCTGGATGGTGGCATGGTAGTAGAAGACTGCCTTATTTCCCCAAAGTGGACATTCTTTCAGTAATTCACCTATCTATACACACTTGTAGCAAATATTTTCTCCCTCCTTGCACTCTCCCAACTATATCTTGCCACACTTCCTACAAGGTGGCTTCCCTTTCGAGCCTAGGGTCACACTAGCCTGAGAGCCCTGTGCTCTAAAGTTAAACAAACCTTGGGACCTTTGATCATACCTGACGTTTGGAGTTGGTGCACTGGCTGATGATGGTACATATCTTGAATGCTTCTTCTGAAAGTAAGATCTATCCCCCTTATCCTTCTTGTGCTGGCTAGGCTCGTGTCCTATTGACTTGGCCTTTTTGAACAAATGCTCTTTTTTATCTTTCTTCTTATCCTTCTCAGTTTGCTGGGCATAAACCATGATCCTAGAGATATCCATGCCTGGGATCAGTAGTGTTGCGTTGCACTCCCTCTTCACATACTTACCTAACCCAGACACAAACTTTCTCATCCTTACCCTCATGTCCTGGACCATCTCTGGATCATACCTGGACAACTTAATAAAATGACGCTATACTCCTTGACGGTCATCTGCTCTTACTTTTAGTTTATGAATTCTTCAATTTTTGCCTCCCTCAACTCTTGGGGAAAGAAGTGGTCGAGGAAAGTACTCTCAAACTCATTCCACTAAGCAGGTTCAACATCCTCATACTGACTATCTTCCCATTGGTTATACTAGACATTCGCCACATCCTTAAGCTGATAGGAGGCAAGTTCAACTCCCTCAACCTCAGTTGCATACATAGCCCTCAAGACCTTGCACATCTCATCGAGAAAGTTCTATAGGTCCTCCTCAACCTTTGACCCTATGTAAATTGATGAGTTCATCCTCGAGAAATCTCTGAGCCTGGTGGCAGCCATGGGCTCTTGGGAACTAGAGCTAGGGGCTTAGAGACCTCAGTTGTTGATCTGTGAGGAAACTAGCTAGGTAAGTATAGCAATGGATCCCTTTATGTTTGCCTCGAATATGGAGGATAGCTAAGCAAGAGTTACCTGTGGTGTCTCAGTAGTTCGGGCAGGTCGACCCTGTCTCTTTGTCCCTATCTGTGTACGGACCTCCGGTGGAGGATTCTCACTGTTTGGGGCTCGGGCATCTCATTGGAATATTGTATGCTTAGGAGGCATGATCTGCAAATGTGTAACACACGAATCAGATAGGAATTTTATTGAGTTAAACTCTCTCATACGACTCAGAATACCAAAGAAATGTAACCATTGCTAATGTCCTATAGCCTGCTGTTTATGAAGTGTAGTGCATAACAAACCCATAAACAATTCTCTACTAGACATGACTTCATAGACTCCCTAGGAAACTTGAACTATGTCCTCTGATAACAAGTTTGTCATGCCTCGGGAGGGTACCCCAAATGTGGCCGACACTCAAAGAGTATTTCTAGTCCCCGAGCAAACCACTTGGCCTTCTCATCACATCTACTGCACAACGGAAGAATCTCATGCAAAAACATTTAAATAAAAGACAGAGATGCCATAAGTAGTTTTCAAAAGAAGTTAAGTCTGAACATGAAATACTCAAACTACTCCTCTAGGTCTATGAAACCACTACATTAAAAGTCTAGATGGTACCATGCCAAGCCATGACTACCCAACTGAAAGGAAAATAAAGTAACTGATAAAATAAAGACAGGCTACTTTGTATAGAAAGGAGGGCTCACCAAATCTCTGGAACTTGAGAACTCTAAACCTTAAAAATGCGCCTGTTGAAGTCCTCTATCTCTTGTATCTGTATCATGAAATGATGCAGCGTCGAGTGGCATCAGTACGTGAAATGAACAGTATGTAAAAATAGATCATGGAACAAATAGGGCTCAACTCGATCAAATGACTCGACTCATCATGTCATAACTCAACTCAAATAAATGTTGTAGTTCTAAAGTTTGAAAACATGCTTTGAATTTTGACTCAATGTTTAATACATCTCAGTACGAAAATCATAAGCTCAAGTGTTGCTAGGAAGATTCTCTAACCAACATAATTGTCCACCATCAAGAGATTTTGATGATATACAATGAAAAGATGTTGTTGCCATGCATGTCCTAAACTTGCCACGGTAAAGGACGTCAACCTCTACCTCTCTCTCGGATCCAGAGAGAATGTCCATCTATTGGGATGTGAGCCGCCAGAGTTAACTACATGACTATCTTACGCTGGCAAACATAGTTCTAGGGTGACTCTCAATCACTCAACTCGATGCTCAATACTTCTTCTAAGATTAAAATATGCTCATCAACTCAAACTCATCTCAACATCAACTTTCTTAATTAACTCCTCAACTCATAATGTGAATTTAAAACAATGCAATTCAAGATTTTAAAGTTACATCAAGCAAGAATCTCATGAATTATGGTTATGTAACATTACATCATCCTTTCTCAACATATGTGACTTAATAAATATTCATCACAAGCACATATGAAATAATAAAACATACTTCTCAGGTCCATGTTACTTAGTTTAGATAGTTAGGGTCATAATTCAGTTTGATCAATAAGCAATGAAAATATTAAAGTTATGGTCAGGGTATGAAGCATGCGAAATACATTCATAATTCATAGTAATAACGATGTAACTCATAATTTAACTCCAGTGTATTCAAGAAGCTCAGTCATGTGCAAGAATTTAAGACTTAAAAATCACAGGTTTTAAAGCATGCAATTGATACTCAAAATTTTGACTCAAGTTGATGAAGGGGCGCACGGATGAACATCGTCTAACACTTTATGTAGCCTTACATACTTCGAATAAAGAAAGACTCAACCTTGGGCTCAGGGACTCTAGCTTTTTCTTTTCTTCTCTCAATAGCTCAAGTCTAATTTGTGTGTTAGGGGGTTTTAGAATGGGGTTTAGAAACGTTTTTCAACTAAACATGACCCAATTAATCATGGTTTACATTTATGAGGGCTTGAAAAATGTCTAGAATGCCCCTCTCCATAAAAAAAATTACACTACTAAATACCCAGTCGGCTCGCGGACTGTGCTCGCCTGTGTATATTTTTGTTCAAAAATTTCCCGAATGAGTTTACCCCCTCCTTTCAAAAAATTTTAAAAAGGATTTAAGTGTTATTCCACAACCAGGGCACATCGCGGCCCTGACACACACTAACACTATTTTGATTTTTGGGTTGAAAATTATTTTTGGATCTGGTTGCTCTAACAATCGAACGAGCCCATTTTTCGACTTAAATTTTTGTGCTGATTGCAAATTTGGTCTTGCATTTGCAAATGGAGCATGGGAAGATGTGTTATGGACAAATTTCTTCTCTAGGGGTATTTTTGATAATTTTATCAGGCGTTGTGCAAGGACCTTGTAGCAATGGCACTACAATGTTGAAGCTCTTGGGAGAGCTCCTGACTCAGAGTGTGCTTTTTACTGACCAAGTCCTTTATCTATTTTGCATACCCTACCATCTTCTCCAATGCATCAATGAGAGGGATGTTGATGGAGAGCTACTTCAGCATGGAGAGAAAGTGCTTGAACTTGCTTTCCTCCTCTCTCTTTTTGATTCTTTGAGGAAAGTGAGGAGGAGGCCTAGGAATAGGCTTCAACCCCTTTGGCATATCAGCAGCTTCACTCACCCCATCTTTTCCACGATCATCTCCTTCATCTGCATCCTTGGCCGCAACCATTTCCTCTCAAACATCTTTTTTATCAACTGGCATGAGAGGATCAATGGTGCTCTTGCCACCCCGAGTAGTGACCTCCGTACACTAGCCATCATTTTTGAGATTTTGAACTATATTGCTAGGCAGTGTACCCCTATGATGCTGATTAAGTTGAATCGACTTGATTGAACTATTGTTCCAGCTATTTCATAGCCATGAGTGAGACTCTATTTGCTGATTAATACTTGAAATCTCTAATTTCATGACCCTTAGAGTCTCATCCTATATGTTAGCCTTCTTCAACAGGTGTTCAAACATCTCCTCAATTTTATAACTACTAGCATCTGTGTCATGATTTTGCGGTGGCACAAAAGGACCATTTCTGAAGCCTTCTCTACGACCCTAATCTGCATCTCTCTTTGGACCCCTATTCTTATCATAGTAACCTCTATGGTTGTCCCTGTAAGTTCCATCTCTATTAAAGTTCCGACCTTTGTTTCCTAGACCTTGGAACCAATAGTCCTGATTGGACCCTTGAGCATTGGTCTGGAAACCCCCCCATCTAATCAGCAACAAAACATGTGCCCTCATTATAGTATGGCTCCTCATATATGGGTGCATGTGGAGGTTAATGAGCCACTGCATTTACTCTCTCTTAGCTCTGCTTCTTTATCATTTCATACTTGTGCGAATCTGAGCAAGCTGTTGAATGATTTCCTTATTAATTCAGGCCTTCTCTGGACCCACACAGATAACACACGAACTCTTAGTGGATGCTCTATCTCGCTACCCCATGCATGGTTAGTCTTGACCACTCTTTCTATTTGCTCTGCGATCGATGCAAATGGTTGATCCAAAAACATGCCCCACAATAGTGTCAGCACAAGCCTTTCTATTCTCATCAAGGCCACAATAGAGGATCTCCACCAAGGCATCATCAACTATCTTATGATTAGGGATGCTTCTCAGATATTTGGTAAACCGCTCCAAGTAGTGCTTATTGAATCACCAAGAAGTTTCTCGAAGTTGTTGATCTAGTCGTTTAACTTGAGCTTATTCGATCTAGGAAAGTACCCCTCCAAAAAAGCCTTCTTCAAGTCAGCCCAACTGCTAATCGAACTCTATGGAGCTCAGATAGACATAATGATGCATTGAAGGTAAGAGGCAATGAGCAGACACGAACTCCCGCAGCATCCATAGACAGATTTTGTGTTCTATCACACTCTTACAGACGAATGCCACATTGTTTAGATGGCTATGAGGTTCCTTTGATGGTAAGCCTGAAAATAGCCCACAGTTCTAAAACATCTAAGGTAACCCACTAGAGACTATGAACTTTGTGTCGGCCTATAGTGGTGGCAACACAATAGCTTCAGTCTTCTCCATAGCCATAGGATTCAACCTATACTAATTCCACTGGTAAGCATTGGCATTGAAATCTTGAGGCTGTGGAGTGATATCCTTAAGAGGAGGTAGGTTCTCATTCTCAGCATTCTCATTGTTATTCCTGTTCAAAGCTGCATTGGCCGCATTATTGGCACTATCTTGGGCATTCTACTCAATAATCTATAGATCTCTAGATCAAACGGAGTTAAGGGATTGCCTTGACTCCGAGTATTGGGAATACATTACACCTATACTCTAAAGAAGAATAAAAAACAACAAACAAAAGTAAAATAAGGGAACTAAGGATTAAAACTTGAATTATAATGAATTCACTAAGTCTAGCCATATTCCCCAGCAACGGCACCAAAATCTTGATGTCGCTAAAGTTACACCTCCTTTTTAGAGGATAAAATGGCCGTTGTCAAGAAACAGAACCCAACAAAGGTTAGGGTCGAACTCACAGGGAATGCGTAAACTCAAGACAATTCACCAATTTGCAATCCGAATGATTAACCAACTTACTTCCCCAAAAGGGGAAGGGGGTTTACAATAATTAATAAGAATTATGACTAAACTACCTATCATAAGAGATAAGTCAATAATGGAGAGAAACTAGGGTATTGTGTTCCCCATGATTCCCAAACTCAACATCACCAGATAACCTAATTCATTTCTAGTATGTAGCATGCTGGACGATAAGTTATGTTCACCAAGCCATTTGGTCAAACGAGAGAGGTGACT
The DNA here is from genome assembly GCA_011800125.2 of Solanum clarkiae. Lineage (NCBI taxonomy): Eukaryota > Viridiplantae > Streptophyta > Magnoliopsida > Solanales > Solanaceae > Solanum > Solanum clarkiae. The sequence continues at coordinate 52,819 of JAABOM020084629.1, read as the reverse complement.
TGGCCCATCTCCATAGTGTTCCTTACTAACCCTTACCTATTAGTCCCAAAACAACCTTCCCTCGGCCCAGTTTTATTGATTAAATGAGAACACATCAATCAAATCATGTTAATTAATCTTTTTTTCTATTCATTACTACCTTGGTCCTATTAGTAACACTAGGAAGGTTCTAATGTTGGCCACCACTAGAAAATATGCAAAATAAAGAGAATTAATTAATACATGCATATATACCTTCCAAGAATTATGAATTATCCAGTTTTACTTTGTTAGTTCTTCATAGTTCTTACAACCCTAGTTGAGGATTTAGCTACTCATTCTATGCGTAGATGCAGGAATCATGAATTGAGAAGACATAATTAAACACTTACACAATAGAAGCAAGAACAAGAAATCCAACTTCAATAAGAATCACAAACTTCAAGGTAAAATTAAATCATAAGTGTTTTTAAAGATTCTCCAATATGATCTTATAATTTTCTCTCTCAAAATATTGAGTTCTCTGAGTACAAGGCGAAAACTTTTAAAAAATAACCTATTTATAGTAAGTAAAATACAAGTCCTAAATAAAATAGGAGAACTGGTGGCACGCCATATGAAAGGTCTTTATGGGCCATACTTCATTCCACGCCCCGTAATCGGGTGTCGTGCTCAGCTGCTGGAAATTTGGACTTCAACTCTATGACACCCCTCTACGACTCGTAAAGGGGGTTTCATCTGATGATATTCTAAAAGTCCAAGTATCTGATTCTCAAGGCATGAACTATCTTCTACGACTTGTAAGACTCTCTACTGCGCATCTTTATGTTCAATGCACTTTAGAAAATAGCCCCTTACTGGAATTGTCCATAAAACAACCCTACGGCCCCATAAAAGGTCTCGTATAACAGTAAAATTCAGCAACTTCTGGAAATTCCCCAAAATCAAGGTCAACCAGTAATTCTACAAACGTAAACACAAAAACACATAAAATCAACTAACATCACATTGAGAACACACAAATTTCTAAGTTTTAAGCATCAAAAGTGTTATATTTTAGCAGAATATCATTGGTTCATAAATGCCCTGTCTGGTCAACAACAAAACATGTGTCCTCATCATAATATGGCTCATCATACATGGGTGCATGTGGAGGTTGATGAACCAATGCATTCACTCGCTCTTGGTTCTATTTCATTATCACCTTCATACCTGTGTGAATATGGGCAAGTTGTTGCATGATTTCTTCATTGATCTTTGCTTGCTTCGGACTAATGCTGACAGTGCATGAACTTTCAGTAGATCCTCTATCTCTTGCCCCCATGCACGATTAGTCCTGACCACTCTCTCCATTCGCTCTTTGATCCTTGTAAATGGATGATCCAAGAACATGCCCCCCATGATGCTGTCAGAACAAGCTTGACTGTTCTCATTAAGGGCATGGTAGAAGATCTCCACCAAGGCATCACAAACTATCTTGTGGTCTGGGACACTCCTCAAACATTTGGTAAACTACTCCCAAGTAGTACTAATTGAATCACCAGAAAGTTGCTCAAAGTTATTTATCTGGACCTTCAACTTAAGCTTCTTCGATCTAAGCAAGTACATTTACAAAAAGGCTTTCTGCAAGTCTGCCCAACTGGTGATCAAACTCTGTGAGAGCTTAGATAGCCATAATGTTATATTACCTGTAAAAGACAATGGGAAGACATAAAGTCCCATAACATCCATAGATAAATTCTGTATTCCCATCACACTCTTACAGACTAATGCAACATTACGTAGGTGGCTAAGGATCCTTCGATGGTAAGCCTGCAAATAGCCCATGGTTCTACATCATTTAAAGTAACCCACTTGAGACTATGAGCTTTGTGTTAGCTGGTAGTAGTGGAAACACAATAGCTCCAGTCACCTACAAAGCCATAGGATTCAGCGTATATTATTTCCACTGGTAAGCATTAGCATTGAAATCCTGAGGTTGTGGAGCAATGTCCTCAAGAGTAGGTGGGTTCTCATTATCAGCATTCTCATTGTTGTTCCTGTCCAGAGCTGCATTCGTCGCATTATTGGCGTTATCTCGAGCCATTCTCCTCATCATTCTATGGATCTCTGGATCTAATGGAGTGAAATGATTGCCTTGACTTCGGGTGTAGGGCATATACTACCCTTACACCCTCAAAAAGAACAAAAATAACAAACAAAAGTAAAATATGGGAAGTAAGGATTGACACCCAAATTACTATGAATTAACTAAGTCTAGATATATTCCCCTGCAACGGCACCAAAATCTTGATGTCGCACCAAGTTACACCTCTTTTTGAAGGATAAAGCATTCACTATCAAGAAATAGAAACTAACAAAAGTTAGGGTCGAACCCACAGGGAATACGTAGACTCAAGAGAATTCAATGACTACAATTTGAGTGGCTAACCAACTTATTTCCCCCAAAGAGGGGTTGTAATAATTAATATAAAATAAAACTAAACTAACTATCACAAGAGAGAAATCTATATGGAGAGAAATTACGATTTTGTGTTCCCTATGGTTCCCTAGCTCAGTATCACTGGATAACCTAATTCTTTTCTAGTTTGTAGCATGCAGGATGGTAAGTTATATTCACCAAGCCCTTTGGTCAAAAGTCAGAGGTGAATTTCCCTATGTCACTTGGCCCATCTCCATAGTGTGCATTACTAACTCTTACCTGTTAGTCCCAGTACAATTTTCCCTTGGCCTAATTGGGTTGAATAGACAAGAACACATCAATTGAATCCTGTTAATTAATCTTTTTTCCTATTCATTACTACCTTAGTCTAGTCAGTAACACTAGACGGGTTCTAATATTGACCACTACTAGAAAATATGCAAAACAAAGAAGAGTTAATTAATACATGCATACACATCTTCTAAGAATTATAAATTATCTAATTTTACCTTGTTAGTTCTTCATGGTTCCCACAACCCTATTTATGGATTTAGCTACTCATGCTTTATGTAGATGCAAGAATTATAGATTGAGAAAATATAATCAAACACGTACACAATATAATTAGGAACAAGCAAATCCAACTTCAATGAGAATCACAAACTTAAAGATGAACTTGAAGTACAAGTGTTCTCAAAGAATCTCCAATGTAATTTCACAATTTTCTCTCTCTAATTACTGAGTTCTCTAAGTAATAGGTGAAAACTTTTGAAAAATAACCTATTTATTGTAAGTAAAATACAAGTTCTAAACAAAATAGGAGAACTGGTAGGCATACCATATGAAAGGGATTTATGGGTCATATGCATTCCATGGCCCATAATTGGGGTCTCATACAAAGCTGCTAAAAATTTGGACTTTAACTCTACGCTCTACGACTCGTAAAGTTTTTTAAGACCCATAAAGGAGTTTTATCTGACGAATCTTCAGAAAGTCCTAATCTCTGATCCTCAGGGCACGAACCATGGTCTACGACTCATAAATTATTCCATGACTCATTTGCATGTTCATAAAACCAACTTCAGGAAATTAGTCCCTTACTGGAATTGTTCACGAAACCACTTCACGACCTGTAGAATGATCTATGGCCCGTAAAGGGTCTCGTATAGCAGCAAAAACTAGCAACTTCTGCACTTCTTCCCAGAATCAAGGCCAATCCTATGCTGCAAATATAACACAAAAACACATAAAACCAACTAATATCACATTGAGAACTCACAAAATTCAAGTTTTAAGTATCAATAGTGCTGTATTTTGGCAGCTCATCAGGCCATCACTTGGTCCGTTGGTTACCCCAAACTTGGAAACTTTTTCCTTTCCTAAAGTTTTATATTTAAGAACCAGACCTATGGGTCGTATGTCACCTTACAAGCGTAAGTGGTCCCATAAACAGAGACTCTAGGTTAGTTTTTAGCTTAACTTTTCTATACTCAGGGCTCCTAAATAAGGGGTTATTATAATTATAGTCCATTCACATAATAGATATTTTCTATGAAGTGATCCAAAGACTTTCCAATCCTGCCAATACTAAGAATATATCCCTTTTTGCCTTGTCCAAAAGAAACACCTCTACCTTGAAGTGCTTTGAGTGAAAGTAAGCTTTCAACATTTCTAGCCATATGATTTAAGCAACCATTATCCATATACCAGCATTGGCTGTTGATTCCTTCACTTACCTGCTAGATATCGCTTGTTAGTCTTAGGAACCCATTTCATTTTGAGTTCCTAATAGGCAGATAAGGGGGTAATTAACACTTTTCTTGTCTGAGGGGTAGCACCACTTTCTTTATCTTAGAAATATTTTGAGAATACATCCTAGGACTAGGTCCCACTCTTCTTTTCTTTTGTTCAAACTATCCTGTCAAATGTTCTTCAGAAATTTTCGATGCGAGACAGTTGGTCTTCAGATGACCATATCTTCCATAATGAGTACACAAGAACAGATCTGACCCATTGACATTTTCACTGTGAGTGGAATGAGACTGACCTTTCTTCACAAATCCCAGGCCTTTCTTCTATTAGTTCCCTAGTGAGTTAGAGTATCTTTTAGAAGTAGTCCATTTGAGAGATTTGGACAACTCTTCTTTGACTCAAACCAGCTCCCTCTCAAACTGAATATTCCTTTCATATAGACTAGTCTCATTCTCAAGTCGTAAAACTAGCCTTTTCTTTCCCTTTCAAATAACACTTTGATTCTTCATTAAATTTTTCACAAAGAGTTACATTCTTAATTTCATATCTAACACCTTCTCCACTCCAGATATTTGAGAAACTAAGGCAACATTTTCATCTTGAACAAGATCTAATTGATTATTCAACATATCCTTTTCAGAAGTTAACCCATTATTGAATCAATAAGAATAGAAGCTAACTTCCTTAACTTCTTAGTAGAAAAATGTGCAAGTTTTCCTTAAAATCAGATAGGGTTACTTCTTCCTCAGATTCATCACCATTATCTGACTTTGCCATGAATGTAAACATTTGATTGAAGATCCTTCATATCTCTTATAACTATCAAGGAAGCACCCTCTGTGAGCTCAGACTCTTCTGACTCACTTGAGAAATTTCCCCAAATAGCAAGGGCTTTCTTCACAACATAATTTGCTATAACCTTTCTATTTTTCTTGTCAGGGACCAAGTCCCTCGATTTTTTTTGTTTCCTCTAGGCTTGTCAAAGTATTTGTACTCTACTTTATGCATTGAATAATCTCTGATGAATGCCCTGGTTTTCCACACTTGTGGCATAGATTATCATTAGCAGTAGTAGCTCTGCTAGGATTTCTCTTCTTCTTGAAACCACCATGTTTCCTCACAATTTTTTGAATTCTTCTTGTGAGATATGCCATTTGATCTTCATCTTCATTAGATTTTTCACCTTCTATCACTTTTAGAGTTAATTATTTTTCCTTCTTAGCAATATCATTTTCTCTATTCAACTCATGAGTTTGGAGATTACAAATCAATGTATTCATTTTCAATACCTTCAGGTCCTTGGCCTTAGTGATTGCATTAACTTTGCTGGCCCAAGAGAAGAATTCTAAGATCTTCCTTGCTTACTTGCCAGGATGAATGGGTTCACCCAAACACCTAAGTTCATTGATAATAGATGAGAACTTGGTATATTTATATAAATGGACTCACCTTTCTTTATGGTAAAATTTCATACTGAGTAGTGAGCATATCAACTTTAGACTCCTTCACCTCTTAGTACCTTCATGAGTTGTATATAAGCAATCCCAAATGTCTTTATCTAACTCACAAGAAGAGATTTGGTTGTACTCCTCAACCCCAATACCATAGACCAACAACTTCTTTACCCTATAATTCTTTTCAATCTTTTTTCAATCTATATCATTGTATTGTTGTCTAGTCTTAGGGACTACTTAAGTGGTTACACCATCTTTTACCTCTAGGATGGGAACATAAGGACCATCAAGTACAATATCCCATAGATCACTATCTTTAGCCATGAGAAAATCATGCATATAAGTTTTTCACCAACTATAGAATTACCTATTAAAGTGAGGAGGTCTAGTAGATGATTGAACCTCTTCCAGATTTAGTGGAGCTGTTATTTTTCTTTAGGATCCCCTCTAGGTGTTAACCTTTTAGATAGTTCAAGCTGTGATACTAACTAATGGAATGTAAGCATCCACTGAGTATATGGATACGAGGTCTCTCGTCAGAATAACAACAAACAAATATAGCTAGAAAATAGTAAAATAGCAAAGTAAAATGGCAAAAGCTATTGTACGTGAAAATCCCCTTGCTCAAGGGAGGAGAAAACCATGACCTGTTCTAACTAAATTTCAACCCAACTCCATTAATCTCAAGTTGTAAGCAAAATCAATGAGTGGAACATGTTCATCCCAATTACCCTTAAACTCCAAAACATAAGCTCTAAGCATATCCTCAAGAGTTTGGATAGTTCTTTCGGCTTGTTCATCCGTGTGAGGGTGAAAGGTCGTACTAAGCTTTACCTTGGTACCAAGATTTCTTTGGAAGCACCTCCAAAAGTGAAAAGTGAATTGAGCACCACGATCTGAAACTATAGACAAAGGCACCTACTGCAGTCTAACCAACTCATAAATGTACAATCCAGCATAATCTTCGGCACCATATGTAGTCTTAACGGGTAAGAAATGAGCCGACTTTGTCATTCTATCAACCATAAGCCAAATAGAATCAAAATGTTTTCTAGTCTTAGACAACCCAACCACAAACTCCATGTTAATTTCCTTCCACTTCCAAGTAGGAATCTCTATATCTTGGGCTAGGCCACCCAGCCTTTGATGTTCGGCTTTAACTTGGAGGCAATTATGACAAACAGATACAAACTTAGCAATATCTTTCTTCATACCACCCCACCAAAACACTTCCCACAAATCTCTATATATATTTGTAGAACCAGGCTGAATAGTATAGGAAGAATTATGAGCCTTATCTAAAATCTTCTTTCTCAAGTCATTAACATTGGGCACACACAACCTACCTTGGTACCTAAGGGCACCATCTCCCCCTTGGGAGAAAACCTCCACCTTACCATCTCTCACTAAGGCCTTAAAACTCTAACATGGTGGGGTCAAGATCTTGCTTTTCCTTCACCTCTTAATTCATGGAAAATTTAGAACCATTAACGACTACAATGCTACCATTATCAACCTCCTCGAACCTAAACCCTAATCTAGCCAACCGATGGTCCTCCCTAGCCACTTCTTTGCCACTGTCATCTACATGAGTAGGCTACCTATAGACACCCTACTTAGAGCATTGGCCACAACATTAGCCTTACCGGGGTGATAATGCACACTCATATCATAATCTTTGAGGAGCTCTAAGCACCTTCATTGTCTTATGATGAGATCACTTTGGGTGAACACATATTGGAGACTCTTATGATCAGTGAACACATTAGCATGAACCCCATACAAGTAGTGACACCAAAATTTTCAAAGCAAATACCACGATGGCTAATTCAAGATCATGTGTAGGATAATTCTTTTTATGCACCTTAAGTTGTCTAGAGGCATATGATACCACCTTACCATTTTGCATCAAAACATAACCCAAGCCAATTCTTGAGGCATCACAACACAACAGACCCTTCCAACCTTTTCGATAGAGACAAGATGGGAGTAGAGACAAGATTATCTTTCAAAGTTTGAAAACTCTTTTCACACTCATCGATCCACACAAATTTTGCCTTCTTTTGGTTCAATTTAGTCATGGGAGAAGCAATAGAAGAGAAACCACTAACAAACCTCCAATAGTAGCCTACTAACTCCAAGAAACTTCTAATGTCCGATGGAGTCAAAAGTCTAGGCCATTTTCTAATCACCTCCGTCTTCTTAGGATCCATCCTAATACTATTATTCGACACCACATAACCTAGAAATGCAACCTCTTTCAACCAAAACTCAAATTTTCATATTTGGCATACAACTTCTCCCCCCTTAAAATTTGCAACACCACCCTCAAATGGTTCACATGCTCCTACTCACTATAGGAATAGATCAAAATATCATTAATGAAAACTACCACAAAGAAATCAAGGTAGGATTTGAAGACCTATTCATAAGATCTATGAAGATAGCCGGTGCATTAGTCAACCCGTAGGACATAACTACAAACTCATAGTGCCCATACCTAGTCTGGAAGGCCATCTTGGGAATGTCACACTCCCTCACTTTCACTTGGTGATACCCAGACCTAAGATCAATCTTAGAGAAGTGACTAGCCCCTTGAAGTTGGTCAAAAAGATCATCAATCCTTGGTAGAGGGTACTTATTCTTTATGGTGACCGTATTAAGTTGCCTGTAATCAATGCACATTCTAAGAGTAACATTCTTCTTCTTCAAAAACAACACTGGTTCACCTCAAGGTGATTGACTAGGCCTTATAAAACCCTTCTCTAGTAAATCCCTCAATTGCTCCTTCAACTCCTTTAACTCCACCGAGGCTATACGGTAAGGGCGAATAGAAATTGGTTGAGTATCGGGAAGGAGGTCTATACCAAAGTCTATTTTCATTTCAGAGGGAACATCGGCAAGCTCACTAGGAAAGACATAAAGGAAATCATTAATAACTGGAACTGACTCTATAGGAAGGACTTTGGACTCAACATACCTAACCCTCACAAGTTGATAGAGACACCCCTTAGAAATCAACTTTTGAGCTCTAATGCAAGAAATGAATCTACCTTTGACCACCACATCATGACTCTCCCACTCAAGGACAGGTTCGTTAGGGAATTTGGAATTTGACCCTGCATGTTCTACAATCAATAGAGGCATAACATGTGTGTAACCAATCCATTCCAAGAATGACATCAAGATCCACCATATCCAACTCAATAAAATCACAAGGCAACATTTTATGCAAAATGAAAATAGGACATTTCTGTAGACCCTTCTAGCAACAATTGATGCACCAACGGGAGTAGGCACCTTATGTGGCTCACACAACAATTCGGGCTTAACAAGAAACTTTTTAGAAAAAAAAGGAGTAATAAAAGAAAGAGTGGCACTTGGGTCTATCAATGTATACACATCAAAATCAAACACTTTTAACATACCGGTGTTGCTTTCGGGCACCTCATCTACCTCTTCTCTCCCTTGAAGAGCATAGAACCGATTGTTCCTTGGGGAACCATCTTATTGACCTTTCCTTCCTTTAGGACCCGCATTTGCACCTTGGCTTTGTGGACGGCCATCTCTACCCTTGTTGCAATTACGAGGACAATCAATCATCTTGTGACCCACTTCTGCACAACTATAGCAAGCATTGGTGTTCCTCAAACATGGGCCATCATGGCCTCTACCACATCGTGGGCACATAGAATTAGGCACCACACCACCACCACCTTGGACTCTTGGGTTTTTATTAGCAAACCTTCTATTAGGAGCACTGGAAGACCCTACGTCTTGATGAAACCGTTCATACTTGGGACCTTGGAATCTACCTTCAAAATGGGTTTTCTTGGCCTCACCTATTCTCCTCTTTCTCAACTTTTCCTCCTCCAATCGTTTGGCATAAGTCATGAGGCAGGACAAGTCCATATCACCTATCAACATGGCATCACGACATTCTTCATTCACCAAATTGGATACACCCATCACAAACTTGTTCATCCTAGGCCTTGACTTGACCACTAATTGCGGAGCATGTTTAGAGAGTTGGTTGAACTTGAGGGCATACTCCCTCACACTCATAAATCCTTGCTTTAAATTTAAATTCCATCATTTTGGCCTCCCTTAGCTCGAGAGAGAAGAACTGGTTAAGAAATGCCTCCTAAAACTCCTTCCAAAGGATCATATTGTTGTTCCCCTTATCCTCCTTCCATTGAGTAAGCCATATTTAGGCCACTCCTTTGAGTTAGTAGGCTATCAATTCTGATTTCTCCTCCTATCTAACATCCATAATAGACAACACTTTGTACACCTCATCAATAAATTCTTGAGGATCCTCATTCACTTTGGACCCATGGAACTTCGGAGGGTTCATTCTCATAAAATCCCTCACCCTAGAAGCTATAGTAGGAGCATGAGGGGTTTAGGCCCCTTGGTTGATTTGATTAGTCATAGCTTGAGCTAACATGCTAATAGTATCCCAGAACTCTTCATGAGCCGATTATTCGTTGGGTGTACAAGATCTTCTTCCTCTTGGGATAGGCATGATCTAAAATAGCAAAAAATATTTGTTAGGAGAAAGTCTTACCTTAACTTCTATAGCATGATATAGATCAAGAAGAAGGGAAATATTTCCTAAAATGCCTCATAACCTCTTGCTCATAATTGTGGTGCACTTCACAACCATGAACAAGACTTTAATTGACATAGTGTTAGATCCCGAGGACCATTAGCAACCTAGGGATCTAATACCAAGTTTGTGACGACCCATGCCTAGGGCCTAGATGTGACACGGAGAATGGGAACCTGAAGGGACCCCAAACAAGCCTCTTAGCATATCATTTACACATCATTGGTCGTGAAAAAAATTACACAACAACAAGAGGGTAAAAATAAGGATAAAAGGACTAAGGGAAGTTTTAGATAACCATAAATAATCAAGAGTTAAGAACATAGCATAATTATATCACTTGTCCAACAACACCTCTAAATTGGACATGAGCGGGGGCCAAGAAGCTTTCCGGGCTCACCCTCATAGTATTAAGAGTTCAATATTAAGAAATGACAAAAGAAAGAATACATTAGCTAATGTCCCTGAACTTTGAGTACTCACCAATAGCTTATCTTCAAGATTACCAACTAGCCACGGGGAGGATGATGGTGAGGAGCTCTGGTTTCCTACATGGTAACATCATATACATATAGAGTATATGTTAGTACATTTGAATGTACTAAGTATGTAGGATGCAATGCAACCAGAGATAGGTAATATAGTCAAAGTGCATAAGCATAGGCAATGGATAATGTAATAACAATATGGCATGGATGATCATTGATTGAAGTAAAACATACTTGTGAAGAACATATTACATGTTTAGTAAGAGACCATCATCATAGACCAAGTAACTAGCACTTGGAATTCAAGGCATATCACCCCTCTTGGAAGGTGATTGAGGTATCTACCCCTCAATTAGTACTACGGGCATAACACCCCCCGACATGGTTGCCAAGATATATATCCCTCAACATGGTAGTATGGTCATAGCACCCACGACAAGGTGACTAATGTATATACCCCTCGATATGGTAGTACAGGCATAGCAACCCCCGATAAGGTGGACAAGGTATATGCCCCTCAACATTGTAGTACAGGCATAGTACCCCCCCGACAAGGCAATTGAGGCATATCACCGCCTTAACAAGGTGTGTTCAACTTGCAACACCACAAATAATTTTTATGAAATCATCAAATACAAACATTCCTTTCATCGTCATAAAGTCACTTGACTCATAGACCATGCAATAAATCATCATTAACTAAAGAACCCTTAACCGGACATTTTATCAAACACTTGACGGGTGTGTAATGCTAGTTCAAAATCATGCAATTCAAGAGTGAGATCGTATGAGAAAACTTAATGTAAATCAACCCACCAATACTTGGTAACACCCTCATGCAAGATACACTGAACCCACCAATACTTTGAAACCCCTCATCAAATCTCATAATAGATCATAGATTCATAGCTCAAAACATGCTTAAACAATCTACATTTCATGAAACTCCAACATAGTTTATAATCATATTCATGATAAGAAATACCCATAGATAAATCAACTTGAAAATATGCAAACTTACTTAAAAGGAAGATTGGGCACCAAGGGTGAAAGGGCCCAATGGTTGAAACCTACATACCTCAACTTTGGAGATTTCTTTGATGAAGATTTGAATGAGAACTTGAAGCTTGAATAAACTTTTTAGATCCGGAGATTAGTTTGGGACACTTGAATTTGGGTGAAATATTTGGCTAGGTATTAGAAAGGGTTTCGGAAAATGTCTTGAATGATATGGGGTTGAAAAATGACTAAGTATAGGTTTTTTACGCATAGGAAAGGCCCAAGGCATCAAAGCTTGGAACGAAATAGGAAAACTAGCACAAAACTAATGTTGGTGCGCGCCTTGGCTGCGTTGCACCAGGGACGGGATCATCACTATTTTTTGCCAACTTTGGAAAATGAAATTTTGATATGGTTGCTCTAAAATTGGGGTTATACCCATTTCTCACTCAATTTTCCCCCTGATAATGAATATGAACTTGAATTTTTGATATCACATACGAATTTTAAGATATATGAAAAATACAATTATGGGTATTTTCGAGGCATATTTTCAGTCACATTTTGGGGCATTTCACTTATAACCATGTAGGATCAAGCTGTGGCCAACCAAGGTGTTGCCCCTCTTCAAGTACCTACTCTGGCTACTAGGATCTGAGAATTCATGAGGATTAACCCATACGAATTTCATGGCTCTAAGGTGGATGAAGATTCTAAAGAGTTCATTGATGAGATTATAAGATTGTGGTAATTATGGTAGTGTCTCCAAATGAGAAGGCCAAACGTTTGGTCTATCGACTTAAAGGCGTATCTAAGGTGTGTATGGCCAATGAGTGGCGAAAAGAGGTGAAGATGTGGGTCTTATTAAGTCGGAAGAATTCAAGATTGCCTTCCTAGACCAGTCCATTAAAGCTAAGGGATGCCAAGATCTAAGAGTTCATCATCCTTTGTCAATGGAACATGAGTGTGAGAGAGTATACCTTCAAATTCACCAAGTGTCTAGGTATACACCTATCACGGCTTCCTATCCAAGGGCAAGAATGAGCAAGTTCACCTCCCGTGTCTTAAGCTTAGTATATAGAATGCACAATGTCCATGCTCATTGAGGAGATAGATATCTCTACACTTATGACTTACACAGAAGAAATAGAGGATGAAAAGATGATGGAAAGCTCTAGAGAGTTTAAGAAGACTGAGTTGATGGTGGTTGCTACTCCAACCAAAGGTCTGGAGGTGGTTATAGTAGAAGGGCCCAACGTGGGCAAAGGTATGTTGGCCAAGGTCTAACCAACACTCCTTCTCAAAGGTTTTACCAGGATAATAGGAAAATTCCTAAGGCTCAAATAGGTGGAATAGGTACTCATGCCTATCCCATTTGTATGAAATATGAGAGGTCCTACAAAGGTGAATGTTTGGATAGCTCCGATGTATGCTCCAAATATGGAAAGTTTGGTCATTAAAGTAGGGGTGGTGCTAGGACCTAAGGCCAAAGGGTGAAAGGTAGATAAGCTCAAGGTAATGGTCCATGCACAAATCATTTTTATGCTCTTTGTGCAAGGCAAGAAGTCGAAAAGACTCCCGATATTACTATCAAATTGTTAAAGGCCTTTAATTTTGATATGTATGCAATGTTGGATTTGGGTGTCAATTATATTTTGTCATACCTTGTCTTGAAAATCAATTTAATATATGTTCTGAAGTTCTATTACAACCTTTTTTTTAATTTGTACCCCCATTGGAGAGTCGATTGTAGCAAAAAGAATACTGAAATTATCTTACGTCAATCTTGCATAAAGTTATTTCTTGTGATCTTATTGAACTTGCTATGATTGATTTTGATATATTATATGAATGGATTGAATTCATGCCTCTTATGCCTCCATAGACTATAGAACATATAGAATTTCAATTCCCAAATGAGCCAATCCTTAGGATAACAATTCAGCGTGTAAGGGTCGGTTTCCTTTTTTTTTGTCAATGAGGGTAAGAGTTGTCACTTCTGAGATCCCTTCTCTTGAGTTGATTCTCTTTGTCAATGAGTTTCTCAATGTCTTTCTTGATGACCTACTTGGTGTTTCTCTTGAAAGAAATATAGACTTTGGTATAGATCTTCTTTTCGATACCCAGCCTATTTTTATTCCGACGTGTCATATGGCCTCAGTGGTTTGAAGGACTTGAAAGAACAATTGAAGACTTGTTGGCAAAGGGTTTTATTAGACCAAGTAGATCTCTACGGGTTCTCCCATGTTGTTCATAAGAAAGAAAGATGGATTGGTTTGGATGTGTATCAACTACTGACAATTGAACTAGGTTACTATAAAGAACAGCTATCTAATTTTGAAGATAGATGACTTGTTTGATCAATTTCAAGGGGCTAGTCATTTCTCCAAAATTGATCTCCAGTCTAGCTATCATAAATTGATGGTAAGGAAATGTGACATTACAAAGATGAATTTTTGGATGAGGATGGTCACTTTGAGTTTTTAGTCATGTCTTTTGAATTAACAAATGCCTTTGGAAGCATTCATGGATTTGATGAATCAAATCTTCAAGATGTCAAGACCTTGACATGTTTCTGGTGGTTTTCATCAATGAAATCTTGGTCTACTCTTGGAGTAAGAAAGAGCATAAGGACTATTTGAGGGTAGTACTTCAAACCTTGCGGGATAAGTAATTATATGCAAATCTTAGCAAGTGAGGGTTTTGGTTGAAGGGTGTGCATTTGTCACATATGTCGTGTTTGGCGATGGGATTATGGTCAATCCGAAGAAGATGAATGTGGTGAGAAACTATCCTAGACCGTTGACTTCATCAATTATTAAGAGATTCATAGGTTTGGCTAGATACTAAATGAGATTCGTCGAGGGGTTGTCATCTATTGCTTCACCCTTGATGAAATTGACTCAAAAGAAGACCAAGATCCAATGGTTGTATGAATGCCAGATAAGTTTGTAAACTTTGAAAGACTGAGTTACTTTGGCCCCTATCTTGACATTGCCGAAAGGGTTGGGTAGATTTGTGGTGTATTATGATGTCTCATGTATCAGTTTGGGTTGTGTCCTAATGCAGAATAGTAAGGTCATACTCTATGTTTCTAGGAAATTGAAAATGCATAAAAGGGAAGCTGAAAGTACACGAATAGAACTATCCAACTTATGACTTTAAACTAGCGGTGGTGATGTTTGCATTGAAGATATGGCATCACTATCTCTATGGGGTGCATCTTGATGTATTCACTAATCACAAGAGTTTGCATGATGTCTTTAGCCAAAGTAATCTAAATTTGAGGCAAATAAGTTGGCTCAAACTCCTCAAAGATTATAACGTGAGAGTGCTATTTCAATTAGGCAAGGCAAATATTATAATCGATGAACTTAGTAGAGTATCCATGGAAAGTATGGCTCATGTTGAGGATGGTAAGAGGGAGTCAGTGAAGGATGTTCATTGGTTAGGCTATTTGAGGGTAAGGGTGAGTGGCTCCAATGAGGGTGGCTTGTATGTGAAAAATGGTTTGAATGATTGTTGGTAGTATATTCAAAGCAAAGCAAGATTTTGACTCAACATTGGTTTAATTAAAGAAATTGATTGGCAAAAAGAAGGTAGAGGTCTTCTCACAAGGGGAAATGATTTTTATTATGGATGGTGTAAGGGACTTAATTTTAAGTGAGTCCCGTAATTCTCAATGTTCTATCTATTCAAAATTTATCAAGATGTATAGAGATTTAAGTGAGGTATACTGGTGGAATGGCGTGAAAAAGGACATAACAAGGTTTGTGGCAGAATGTCCTAATTATCAATAAGTGAAGGTCGAACATCAAAGTACGGGTGGCCTAGCTTAAAATATTGAAATCCCTACTTGAAAGTGGGAGAATATATATTTGGACTTCATAGTAGGTTTACCTTATACTAAGAAGTATCATGACTCCATTTGGGTTATTGTTGATAGAATGACAAAATCTGCCCCATTTTCTACCGATCAAGACTTCCTATGGTACTAATTTTATGCAGAGTGGTATATTCGTGAGTTGGTAAGGTTGCATTATGTAACCTTGTCTATCATATTAGATTGAGGTTCCCAATTTACTTCTCATTTTGGAAATAATTTCAAAGAGAACTTGGAACTAATCTGAAGCTAAGCACCGAATTTCATGCTCACACTGACGGGTAAGCTAAAAGGATAATTCAAACTATTGAGGACATGTTAAGAGTTCATATGTTGGAATTCAAATGTAATTGGGATGACCATCTGTACTTATCAAGTTTGTCTATAATAATAGTTATAATACAAGTATAGAAATGTCAACGTTTGAAGTGTTGCATGGGAGACAATGTAGGTCCTCGATAGGTTGGTTCAAAGTGAGTGAGATGGCATTGCTTGGTCCCAATTCGGTCTTGGATGCAATGGAGAAGTTGGGTCTCACAAGAAAAGGTTAAAGACAACCCAAAGTCGCCAAAAGTTGTACCCCGATGTTAGAAAATAAGATCTTGAGTTTGATGTGGGAGATTAGGCTTACTTGAAAGTTTCATCCATAAAGGGTTTGGTTCGATTGGTCACAAAAATTACGTTGAGTCATGGGTATATAGGACCTTATGAGATTGTGAAACGGGTTGACAAAGTTGCATATGAGTTAAGTTGTAATGGTCCATCAGGTCAGTTTTGTATTTTTGTGACTTTTCTATTGGTTGGAGCTTTTATACGGTGATTTCGGATCTGTTATGGAATATTGGGACCATTGGAATGGTTGGTGGTGGTTTTGGTTGAGCATTATGCGAGTTTGCAAGTTAGTGAGAAGCTAAAGCTATAAAAATGAGACTTCTATCAAAACTCTAGTAAACGGCCTCAGAATGGATTCTGATAGTTCTTTGGTTCTTTAGTTCTGAATGGCCGATTTGTGCTCGAAAGGTGGTTGGTTCGAGAATGAAGGGTTCCGATGAGATTTGGAGGTAAAAGTTGCAAAATGAGTTCAACCAAAATATAAAAAAGGTGTTTCTGTAAAAACCAAGTTTAACACACTCGAAATAGGAAATTGAGGGCGTTGTTAGCTCTCGAATGCTGAAAACAGTCTAGAATGACCTTTTATCAGTTTTCAAGGTCATCATGTTGTATTTTGATCCCCTAGTTCTTTTAGCTAATTTTAGTTGAAAAGAAGTGGGACCCTCTTTTTTCAATGGATGCTCCATTGGAAATTTTGATCTTACCATTGGATCTGAAACATCGAAATCTATATAGTTACATTATTTATTTGAATAAAATGGATAATAGGAGCCTTGGGAATGCCAGGAGAAGTTTTTGGGATTGCTGGTGCCAACATGTGGTGCATAGTCCCGCATTCGCACGGCATGGCACAGGCGTGGCGACTGCGTCTGCACGTGGCATCATGCGGCCGGCCTATATAAGGCCTAGTCGTGAGGTTGGATGGAGAAAACTTCAATTGGCTATAAAAAGTGATTCGTAGCTTTCATTTGGTGATTCAAGGGACTACATGACTCGAATTTTTATAAGGAACGTTATGATGAAGTCGTATGTCGATTTTTACTCGTATTTAGAGGTAAAATCACTGTTTTAGCTTATTACTTTCTTGGAATGTAAAAAAAAAATTATGCACTGATATCTTAGCCGATTCATAATGGAATTAAGTGAAATTTGAGCCTAAATCATTCTACATTTTGAGAGGAACATTGTAGTATGTTGGGTGCTCGTTGATTTTGTTTGGTTTTTGAGAATTTTGATTGAGAAAGTTTTGAGAAGAATGTTTTTCTGGTAAAGTTTCTAATTCTATTTTTGGGCTTCTTCTCGATCTTATAGGGCCAGTTTTTGGCTGAATTTTTAGCTGTAGACTCAAGTGGTCATAGGAAACGTTTTTCAAGTTTTTCTAGAAGTTTGGACATAGCCCCTATTTTTCCCGTTTTAGGTGCTTTTGGCCTAATTTCACCTGTTTCCCAAGTTTTTAAATCGATGTGGTTGTGTTAACCCCGTGAATTGTGTTTTTGGCAGCAAAACACCATTGGGAACATTCTAGAGGGGAAACGCTCTGTTGGATTGATGCGGAGTATAAGACGTTGGATGCCAGGTAGGCTAGGCTTTCTCTTCACCTTAGACAGAGCTGGAATAGTTACATATTTGAGTTAAAATATGTAGAAATAAATTGTGGATGGGTTGAGATATGGACTTTAGGTTGCATATAGCTGGCTGTGTATTTGCATGTGATATTTATGGCGTTGTCGGATTGTGGTTGTTGCATCGAGGGTTATGTTAGTCGTAGTTGCTTTATTATAGAATGATGGCACCATCACACTACGAGAGGGCCTTAAAGTGGCGGGTCTGGCTGAGGGCATGTAACAGGTATATATATAGAGCTTAACTATTGCTTGTATGTATGTTTGGCCTGAAACAACTGATTATACTAGCCTATGAGACTGATGGGTGATGACATGCTACCTTGTACACTGATTCTAGTATCTATATCTAATGCTAGGGCTCTAGTTAGTTCAAATATCTATGATATAGTTGTGACTATTTATACTTATTCTAAGTATTTGTGGCTGCCTAGATTATGGTAGATTTGCCTAATTAAGCATGATTATGTTCTTCCCTATGACTTATATAAATGACCCGATATACCGTTCCTATCTTTTATGTACTTGTGCTATTGGTTAGTGACTGATCTTAGGCATATTTATACACCTAATTAGCTAATAATGCCCATAAATAGAGTGAATTCGGAGGACAAATGAATAGAGTCTATGTGTTTGTGTGTTTTTTTCTCTTATTTTGCTGATGTAGGGCCAAATGCGCCTATTGGTTATGTTTTTGCAGGATTTTGCATTGATTGGAAAGTTCGGGGTTAAACTCGGACTCAATAGAAGCATACATCCCAGAACTTGGAGGATGAAGATCAGAAGAAGCAACCATAAGACCAAAAATCCATGTGGCAAACCTGGGAAAAAGGTTGTGGAAGTTGTAAAATGCAAAAAAGGCACAAAACCCAAGGAGGTGCCAGGTCTGCATGTTCAAAAGTGTGCAGAATTGTCCAGTTAGAAAATTAAGCGACAACACAAGAAAACAAGGGGTCCGCATCGTCGATTTGAAGACCCAATGCAGATCTTTATTATTTCTTTATCTTAGACATTAGGTTTTAACATTGGTTTTGACGCAAGAAGCACTGTAGAGGCGATAGAGAATTATTTTCCACCGAGAATTTGGTTAGTCTAATCTTTAGATTTTGGTTTTTGATGTTTTCCACTTTATTCATGATGTAATCCACGTCCATGAGTGGCGAAGCCTCCATATTCTGGGGTTCTAGCCTTAGACTATGTGTTGTTCTTAACTTTTGACATCTATGAATGGTTTCTGTCAATTATTCCTATTTTATTTATATCTATACTTCAATGCCTGACCAACTAGGGAGTAAATTTGTTGTTCATTCTGGATTCGAGAGATGTTAGAGTGGATAGAACACAATAGCATAGGGAGCCTGTTCAATACTAGAAAGCTAGGTTGATTCGTGTAAGGGATACCTGTGACAACTACCCTTACACCTTCCTTGGTTCATATATGGGAAGATAGCTTTAATGCATTTTTATTGGTTTGTCTATCCCCACTCAACGATGTAGTTAGGCAGTCAATAATGGTAGGCTGGCAGAGGCGTGCAACCTTATTCAGGTACATTAAACCCCGTGAATCAATAATCAGGAAACCAAACGTAGGGAGATATTGTTAAGACTAGATAGAGTCGTAATGGTTACAGCCCTAGAATTGCATCTTTAATTGATATCTTGTGTGAAAGTCATCTTAGTTACTAGAAAGTTATTTCCTTTACAATTTATTTTCCATAAAACAATAACTCTTTTTACTAAAAGCACCGTAAACGTGATATCCAAGAGGAAGTTCTAATTGTAGTCTAATCCTTTGGGTTCGACAACCCGGCTCCTTAATTAGGGATATTGTATTACTTGGATATTGTATTACTTGTGAGACCACGTACACTTGCGTGTGCTGGGGAAGCAACAAGTTTTTGGCGCCATTGCCAGGGATTTTAAAAGAATTAGTTCATTATTAAAGTTATCTTGTTTTATGGTGATTACTGCATTTGATCTTAGCGGTGTTTTTGTGCAAGGATTTGAGTTCTAAGTTGGAAGATCAAAACTCAATTTTTTGTCTATCAAAGAGGATAGCAGGAGTTTTGTTTGAAACACTGCCAATTGAATTGGTTGAGTTGGAGGATCAAGAGGATGATAAGGTGGAGGTTGACCCTATTGTACAAAACATGGCAAACAACAACCCACTTGAACCAGTAGTACCGGCTGCTAATGCAGCACCAGCACCTAGGCTAGTAAAGGACATAGCGATCCCGAGAACTACAAATGTCATGAGTTGTTTTGTCAAGCCTGAGCCTAGTGGCTGGTGGGAGCTCAAACAAAACATAGTCCAGTTGCTACACTCTACTGGGCAGTTCACCGGGCTTCCTCATGAAGATCAGTAAGTCCATCTTCTGAATTTTCTTGAGATCGCTAATACTTTCATTCCCATGGGGGTGAATCCTGACTACGTGAGGATGATATTGTTCCCCTTTTCACTATTGGGGGAGGCCCGGAGGTGGTTACAAAATGAGCCACCAAACTCTATAGCATCATGGGATGATTTGGCCCAAATGTTTCTCACCAGATTCTTCTCATTAGGCAAGACAATAATGTTAAGAAGTGAGATCCTGAACATCAAGCAAAGGGTTGGGGAGAATCTATATCAGATGTGGGACAGGTTTAAAACTCTATTGATGAATTGCCCACACCATTGCCAAGCTAACAAGGTATTGATCCACACTTTCATTGGATGGTTGGAACCCAATACTAAGATTCTTCTTGATTCAGTTGCAGGGGGTCAAGCATTGGAGAAGACGTATGATGAATTATATGCTCTTCTAAATAGAATTGCTTTGGGAAACCTAGAATGAAATGGCGGATCCAGCAAACCAACAGTGCAAAAATAGTCTGGGGTCTTGGGGATTGATGCTATAACTATCCTGTAGGCCCAAATGTCAGCGATGCAGAACATGATGACCACGAACTTCAACAACCAGGTGTTGGGTCTAAAACAGCAGATTCCACTATTAGCAGGTCAGCAGCAAGCCCTTGTGAATATGGTACAACAACAGTCGTCGGATTGGTGTGATGTATGTGGGGGAGGAGATCATATGGCTGAGTCTTGCGGATCCCATCCTGAGGCAGTAAACTTTGTGGAAAGTACTAACAGGGAAGGCTATCAAAGATTCGAGAATACATATAACTCGAATTGGAGGAACCACCCGAACTTCTCATGAGGTGGAAATCAACAGTCATGGGCCACCGCAACAAAGACTACATTGCGGAAATGCATATCAGAATCAACCAGTCCAACAGCCTGCAAGATAGGCTAATCTGACTACCATGATTGATAGTGAGGTGCTAAGACAGATGTTGGCCAATCAGAATAGGCAAGAAGAAGAAACCCAAAGGAACAAGCAAGATCTGCTGAACTTAGAAAGCAGTTGGGACAGTTGTCCACTTCAATAAATTCTAGCCTCAAGGGGGCTTGCCGGGAAACACTGATCCCAACCCGAAGCAAGTGAATGCGGGCAGCACATGAAGTGGGAGATATTTAATGGAATTGATTCCCAGGCAGAAGAATGGGGAGGGGAAAATGCTACACAGGACACTGAGGCTGGCAATAACAGCCCAACTACTGACGATGCCACACCACTACTAAAACCTCCTCCTCCGTTCCCACAAAAGCTCAAGAAGAAGAAGGAGGATGACTATTTTCAAAAATTCATCGAGTTGCTGAAACATGTGCAGATTAACTTACCTTTGATTGATATTTTGCAGGGGATCCCAAAATATGCTAAATGTGTCAATGACATCATTGCTAACAAGACCAAATGGGCAAAGTATGAGACTATGGCAGTAACAGAGGCCTGCAGCTCCAAGATTCTCAACAAATCACATTTGCCTACCAAACTAAAAGATCCGCGAAGCTTCACTGTGCAAGTAACTATTGGGAGTTGTCTAAATGCTAGGGGCTTGAGTGACCTTGGGGCAAGATAAATCTCATGCCCATATCTATGTTGTTAAAGCTGGGGCTCAGAAAGCCGAAGCCCACAACTATTGTATCTCAGCTAGCCGATTGGTCAGTGGCAAGGACAGATGGAGTGATAGAGGACGTCTTAGCCCAGGTGGGGTCCCTCATTTTCCCCATGGACTTCATCATCCTAGATGTTGAGACTGACCCAGAGGTCCCATTCATACTCGGGCTCTCATTCTTGTCTACAGGAGGGGCGTTGATTGATGTTGCAGCAGGGAGTCTCACCATGCGAGCCCATGATAAGGTAGAAGTGTTTTACATATACAAGGAAATGAAGCTCTCAGCTGTGTATGAGGATCTAGCACCTATCATAGTGATAGAAACTATAGTAGCTGTGAGCCAGGTTGAGGTCGAAGACCGACTAGCCAAGGTACTGCTAAATCAAGGGCTAGTGGATAATGTAGAGGCTAGAGAGATTGAAAGTGTGTTGAATGCTCACAATATGAGTATGTTGAAAAAGATGAATGAACCCTTGAACAAGGTGTTGGGGCTACCTCCTAAACACTCAGTGGAAGAATCTCCTAAGTTGGAGTTGAAGCAGCCACCATCACATCTCAGGTATGAGTGTTTTGGTGAAATAATACATTACATGTAATCTTATCTGCTTCCTTGACTGTAGTCCAGGTAGAAACAGTTGTTGCGGTGTTGAAAAAGTGAAAGAGAGCCATAGGGTAGAAGATGTATGACATCCATGGCATCAACCCAGCCCTATGCATGCATAGAATATTCATGGAGGAGGGTCACAAGCCGGTGGCTCAAGTGCAGAGGCGGCTTAACCCAATCATGAAGGAGGTTATAAAGTGGTTGGATGAAGGGATTATCTTCCCCATATCAGACAACAAATGGGTAAGCCTTGTACAATGTGTCCCTAAGAAGGGCGAGATAATGGTTGTTACCAATGAGAAGAATGAGTTGATTCCAATGAGGATGGTGACAGGGTGGCAGATCTGCATGGACTATAGGAAACCAAATGATGCCACCAGAAAAGACCATTACCTTGTACCTTTCATCGACCAGATGTTGGAAAGACCAGCTGAGCAGGAGTACTATTGCTTCTTAGACAGATACTCAGGGTACAACCAGATCACTATTGTACCCAAAGACTAGGAAAAGACAACTTTCACCTGTCCATATTGGACATATGCCTTCAAGCGTATGCCCTTTGGGCTGTGCAATACACCATCCACATTCCAAAGGTTCATATTAGAGATCTTCATGATATTGTAGAGAACTTTGTGGACGTATTCATGAATGATTTCTCTATCTTCGGGGAATCGTTTGAGAGCTGCTTACAGAATTTGGACAGAGTGCTAGATAGATGCTAGGAAACTAACCTCATTCTTAACTAGGAGAAATGTCACTTTCTTGTTAAGGAGGGGATAGTCTTAGACCACAAAGTGTCCAAGAAGGGGTTGAAAGTAGACAGAGCAAAGATAAGGGTGATCGACAAGCTGCCACCACCGATGTCGGTCAAGGGAGTCCGGAGCTTTCTGGGACATGTAGGGTTCTACTGCAGGTTTATTAAAGACTTCTTAAAGATCGCGAAGCAATTGAGTTCCCTATTGAAGAGAGAGGTACATTTTCACTTTGATGAATCTTGTTTGCACGCGTTCAAAACACTGAAGAAAAATTTGGTGGAAGCTCCTATCTTGGTAGCACCTGATTGGGGTATCTAGTAGAGCTAATGTGTGATGCCAGTGATACTGCAGTGGGGGTGGTACTGGGGGAGCATGGAGATAAAGTCTTTCACTCTATCTACTATGCTAGCAAGACCTTGGATGCAACATAGAGCAACTATATAATTACTAAGAAGGAAATGTTGGCACTGGTGTATGCGTTTGATAAATTCAGATCTTATTTAGTGGGGACCCAAGTGGTGGTGTTCACAGACCACGCCGTAGTGAAGTATTTGGTCAACAAAAAGGATGCCAAGCCACGCTTGATTATGTGGATCTTATTAATCCAAGAGTTTGATATCAAGATCAAGGATCGAAGGGGAGTGAGAACCAAGTTGCTGATCATCTATCCTGACTAGAGACTGATGCTCACATAGGTAAGCAACTACAAATCAAAGAAGAGTTTTTGGATGAGCAGTTGTTAGCCATCGAGGTGGAACAATTACCATGGTTTGCTGATATGGTAAATTACTTAGTAAGTGGTGTGTTACCACCCGATGCAACCTACCAGCAGAAGAAGAGGCTGGCCTACGATGCAAAGGCAAATGTCTGGGATGAGCCATACTTATTCAAGCAGGAAGCTGACTGCAAGGTAAGGAGGCGTGTTCCAGAGGTAGAGATGAAGTAGATTCTGGAGAAATGCCATGCCTCTCCATATGAGGGCCATCATGGTGGTGATTAGATAGCGCAAAAGGTATTGCACTCTAGTTTCTTTTGGCCCACCCTATTCAAAGATATTGTTCAATTCTCCAGGGCCCGTGACGCTTGCCAGAAGACAAGTGCTATATCCCGGAGGCATGAGATGCCCTTAAACAACATTCTGAAAGTCGAGATCTTTGACATTTGGGGCATTGATTTCATAGGACCATTCCCACCATCATTCAGTTGCCACTATATTCTGGTAGCTGTGGACTACGATTCCAAGTGGGTAGAAGCATCAGCCCTTCCAACCAATGATGCGAAGGGGGTAAGAAAGTTCCTCTGAAGAAACATCTTCATAGAGTTTGGTACTCCAAGGGCCATTATCAATGATGGCGGTACCCCTTTTTTAAACCAAACTGTGAAGAACTTGCTAGCAAAGTATGGGATAAGGCACAAGGTAGCCATATCATACCACCCATAAACTAGCAAGCAGATAGAGGTGTCCAACAGGGAGGTGAAGCAGATATTGCAAAAGACCGTGAATGCCACCTAGAAAGATTGGGCAGAAAAGCTAGATGAAGCATTATAGGCATAATGGACTGCGCACAGGACCCCAATCGAAACCTCTCCTTACAGGTTGGTGTATGGAAACGCCTATCATTTGCTTATAGAGCTCGAACGTCAAGCGTATTGGGTGATTAAGAAGCTAAATCTTGATCTTGTGCTCGCTGGAAGGAAGAGACTTGAGCAATTGGAGCAGTTGGATGAATTCTGGCTCCAATCTTACGAGAATGCTAAGCTCTACAAGGAGCGAATGAAGAAGTGGCATGACCAGCACATCATCAAGCGGAAGTTCGAGCCAGGCCAAGAGGTATTACTATTTAACTCACGTCTTAAATTATTTCCAAGGAAATTAAGGTCCAAATGGAATGGACCATATGTGGTGGTAGCGACCACACCTCATGGAGCAGTGGAGCTAAAGGACGTGACCACGAACCAAACCTTTTTGGTGAATTGTCAACGGGTGAAGCACTATTATGGTGTGGACACAAATCAAATAGTGGAGGCCATAGAGTTAGCCAAGGATGAATAGAGCATAATATGCATCGTGCCGCAATGTTAAATTAGGAGTTGCACGGGAGGCAACCCGTGGTGAGGTAACGTAGTTGTATTTTATTTTCCTTTCTTTCTTTAAAAAAAACAAAAATTATAAAAACAAAAAAAAACCAGGTCTCGTACAAAAAGTGTGAAAAATTTTGCACAAGTACAGGTCCGCGATGCCTCCGCGTCATAGATCCTGCGTAATCTTTTGTTCAAATTTTTCCTTCCTCAATTCCCTACGATCCATTAGGAACTCTTTTCTTGGTTAAATATAGTTTTTTGAGTGTTTTGAAGCATATCCAGGTGTTCGGGAAATCTTTCAGGGCCCGAAGCAAAAAATTGTAACTCAAGTGTTTCGCAAAATAGTAAGTATACGCGATGGTTTCGCGATGCAGACCCATCATGGATGCCTACTGTTTCTGCACCCAGGAGAAAAATTTAATAAGGAGGTATCCGCGTCGTCTCCACGTCGTGTAGCTAATGCGGATACACACTATTTCTGGGCCCAGGTAATTAAAATTCTTTAAATGTCTCTTAGTGTTGCCTCCGCATCGCGGAGCCGATGCGAAGGCTTACTATTTCTACATCTTGGAAAAAGTTTATTTAAGTATGGATCTGCGTTCACTCTGCATCATGGAGGGAATGCGGTACTGTGTAAAAACTTCCAGAGTGCAGATGTGGCCCTACCCCATTTAAATACCCCCCTCATGCGACACTAGCCCTATTTTTCTCCAATTTCCCCGACCCCATTCCCCTTTCCTCCTAATTTTCTCCTCTTCTTATTCCCCCTTTCCCCTAAATTTCAAAGAGCTTCGCATCGCGATTCAAGAGAGGCACAGACTCCACTGCACATACGTCGTCATCTTTACTAGGTATGTGTTCTTTACTTCAATTTTGCTCAATTTCAAAGATTAAAGGTATGAATTTCTTCATGAATGGTCCAAAATTCGAAGAGGGTTTTCTAAGTTTATTGTTGTTTCTTGTGGATTCAACTTGGGTATTCTTGAATCGAGTTTATGTTTGTTCTTGGGGGTGAGTTTGGTGGATGATTTGTGGGGCTAATAACCCCAGGTAGAATTTGCACATAAAAATTGGGAAAACATTGGGGTTTTATGAGTTCTATCACATGCTTTGTAATTTAATGGTTGTTTCGATGTTGGCATGTGCCAAATATTCAAAGGTGGGGTTGAATTCGAACAATGTGATGATGGGGTGTTCTGGTAACTGTTTGAAAGGGGTGCTGGGGGTTCTTCTACACACTTCTTGACAAGTTTGAAACAAATTTGTGTAGTCATGTAAAAGTTCAAGTATGGGGTTAAATCTTTGTGTTTGATTGTAGGGTTGAACCTTATGTCGCACTATGGGGTTAAGGCTTTGTGGGTGAGCGGTTGAGTCATTTGACATTGAGATGAATGTGAATTCATGTATGTGCTTGTCGTAGCAGATATAGGGGCATGGAATTATGAGTTGATGTAGCCTATATGTCATGGGGAAGTCTGAGTACGCTCGCTACACGGGCCTGAGTTTAAGTATAGGATCGTGGGCTTAGAGAGTAAGCACTGATTTTGCACTTGTGTTTTGCAGATAAGATGTCTTCAATGGTTCGTTAAGTAGGCCAAGGGCCACCAACACAAGGAAATGGCCATGAGATGTCCCAGATGTGCCCAAGGACACTAGGAAGGGTCAGAAACCTTAATACGGAGTTAATGCTATCAACAGAGAGAGCCGGATGTGGTACCAGTCTCATGATGAGACAAAGTACTATCCCGATGTTCCTATTGACATAGATTCCCTTCGGGTTGAGTTCCCCCAAATTCTAAATCATTGAAATCAATTGAGTTTGAGGTTCTTGTTTCGACCACCAATGTCGTGCAATCTGAGCTTGGTTAGGGAATTTATGCCAACATGAGCAAAGAACCACAGTCCTAAATTGTGATTGTTTGTGGATTGGAGGTCAACTTCTCACCATTGGTGATCAACTGGATCATGGGCACCCCCGAAGAAACCTCAGTAAGAGAATCAATGACTTGTGCCATCGCCCGCCCTACCAAGACATTAGGCACACTATTTCTGGGCGTAGGTCCACGGCGAGATAGGTCTGATATGCTGAGCGAGGCTATCACCTATCTTTTCCTTTTGCTCACATATCCAGGAAGGCTAGAGTCATGGTGAAGCTCGTGATATACTCTTTTTTCCCAGGCAACACTTTACCAATATGACGAGAGATAGAGTGTGCCTCACTTATGAAATCATGAGGGCCATGCAGCTGAACTATGGGTCGATCTTCAAGCTAGCGATGAGGAAGGCCAAGACCTATAAGGGTCACAGGTATACCTTTGGGGGCCTTATTACTGCTTTGTGCCGTGATACAGGTGTCCAAGAGGAGGAGGCCGACTATTGCCCGATGATTCAATCCCCCTATGTTGCCACCAACATTAAGGAGTGTGACGTGCATGTAGGCCTAGTTTTGACTACAGCAGAGAGGGCCTACCAGGACGAGTTGATTGCGGATGCATGTGCGGCCTAGAGATGCTAAGACACTGGACTGGCGGCCTTCCATGAGAGAGGAATTATAGGAAGTTGAGGTGGAATACCCGCTAAACGACCATGCCAAAGCCATGTTGCACATCATTCCTGCAGACCCAAGGGAGAAGCACGAAGACGAGGATAATGAGGAGGCTGAGGAAGACGACATAGTTGGTAAGCCTTTGGTGTATGTAGGCGGTGAGCCTATCCTACCAGGTCCTGGTGGTGCTTGAGCACCATAGTCCCACCTTGCAAGTTATGTATGGTTAACATTAAGGACAGTGCTAAGTTCAAGTGTAGGGTGGGAATTCCTTTGACTTTAACAATGCTTCTGGTATTCTATGTTTGGCATGTATTAAGACCATATTTCTACTATTTCTGCTTTATGTGTATGTTTGAGCATCTTAATATAGGGTCGAACATCTTTTAATTTTGTTGGGACTGTAAATAATGGTTAAGTTAACTACTACTTTGATGCATAAATGTTCTTATGCTGATATTTTGGGAATGCATTTCATTGTTTATAGTTGTATGTCTGTTGATATTAGTTGTGTGTTAGTCATAGTTGAGTGATGGGGGCTCTACGATGGATGGATGATGACCGCCTTAAGGGCATTCGTCAAATCGAGATCATATAGAGTGTGGTAGTGTGCAAACGAGCATCGAGCATGAACCTTTGAACATAGTTAAGTGTGGTTTCTTGAGCTTTGTGAATCACGATTGCATGCATGCTTAATAATGAATTCATGTGAAAACCTCAAGAGGAACTCTAGTAATAGCCTTGTGATGAAAATGTGTCGTGAGTGAGTAAGCTAATTGTGAGTCTCGGTTGTGATGGGATCGAGAACTTGCCCGGTATGTAGAGTAGACTTGAGAGGAATCGGAAATAGAGGAAAGGATCTAGCCATTTTGTTGATAGACAGAAACAATTCTAGTTAGCCCGATTGAGCCTTGGCCTATTCTTTGACTAACCACGTTTCAAGCTAATCCCCTTTTCTTGATGAATTACCTGATTTTGATCCTAATTCTCTAGCGCTTGAGCATGGTGGATAAGAAAAGAGGGAACTAGAGTGGGCACCCATGAGTATGCGAAATAAGAAAATGTCAAGAAAAGAAAAAAAAGAAGCTTGTTAGAAAGAGTCTCCCAAAATAGTAGGTGTCCCCGTTGCTTCCATGTCATAGAGCAATTGTGGATGCACACTGTTTTGGGCCCAAAATATTCCAGTTAATGCAGTGTTGGTCTGTCATGCCTCCACGTCGCGGATCCATCACGGATGCATACTGGAATAAGAAAAAAAATTTTAATTTTAATTTTTCCTTTGCTTAGTCATTGTTTGTTTAGGGTGTCCATGTGTTTGTAAGGAGTTTATTTGGTGGTCAGATTAAATAAATAGGAGTACTCACAACTTTAATTCAAGAAGGGTTATGAGTCAAGGGGGCAAGAGAAGAGGTGAAGGGTATGCTACAAGCGCGTGGGAATTGCATCATGTTAGCCATATCCATAAATTTATCCCACCTACCCACAGCCTATATTAAATCCAAATAAAGTCCTACGTGATCCTCTAAGGAAAATTCCAACTAGGTTTACGTTTACATTAAGGGAAAACTTATGGAATCTTGAAGAAACTTTAGGCATCTTTTCAAAGAGTGAGAGTTGTTGGTGTACCTATTCTTGATCTTCTGACTAGATTCGTAGTGGTGTGCATGGGTAATTCTTCTTGGTGAGGGCACATAATCATTCAGGGTTAGGAACTAGATGAACTATTAAAGATTCTGCATGAGTCTGCATGTATACATTATTACTTATAGCAATTAGTTTTTGCCCAAAGTACCGAACGTTGTTCACTATGGTTCATAAATTTCGATCTCATCTTGTTGGTTGCATATACAACCGCAGGGAGTCTCATGCATCTGTAGTGGTTTTCCCGGGGACGGACAAAACTCTAAGTGTAGGGTAGTGATCTTAGGCGTATTTATACGCCTAATTAGCCAATGATGCTCATAAATACAGTGAATTCGGAGGACAAATTAATAGAGTCTAGGTGTTTGTGTGTCATTTTCTCTTATTTTGCTGATAATGGGCCAAGTGCGCCTATTGGTTGTGTTTCTGCAGGATTTTGCTTTGATTGGAAAGTTCAGGGTTAAACCCGGACTTGATGGAAGAGCACAGCCCAGAACTTGGAGGATGAAGATCAGAAGAAGCAACCAAAAGACCAAAAATCCCCATGGCAAACCTGGGTACAAAGTTGTGAAAGCTGTAAAATGCAAAAAAAATGTGAAATCCAAGGAGGTGCAAGGTCTGTATCCAGACCTGTTCAAAAGTGTGTAGAATTATCCAGTCAGTAAATTAAGAGACAACACAGGAAGACAAGGGGTCCACGTCGTGGACCTGAGGACCCAACATAAACGAGATCTTTATTATTTCTTTATCTTAGACTTTAGGTTTTAACATTAGTTTTGACGCAAGAAGCACTGTACAGGCGACAGAGAACTATTCTCCACTGAGAATTTGGTTAGTTTAATCTTTAGATTTTGGTTATTGATGTTTTCCACTTCATTCATGATGTATTCCATGTCCATGAGTGGCTAAGCCTCTATATTCTGCGGTTGTAGCCTTATACTATGTGTAGTTCTTAACTTTTGACATCTATGAATGGTTTTTGTCAATTATTCCCATGTTATTTATATCTATACTTCAAAGTATGGACAACTAGGGAGTAAATTTGTTGTTCACTCTGGATTCGAGAGATGTTGGAGTAGATAGAACACAATAGCATAGGGAGTCAGGTCAATACTAGGAAACTAGGTTGATTCGTATAAGGGAGACCTGCGACAACTACCCTTACACTTTGTTTGGTTCATATATAGGAAGATAGCTTTAATGAACTTTTATCAGTATGTCTATCCCCGCTCAACGATGTAGTGAGGAAATCAATAACAGTAGGCTGGCAGAGACACGCAACCTTATTCAGGTACATTAAACCTTGTGAATCAATAATTAGGAAACTAGACGTAGAGAGATATTGTTAAGACTAGACAGAGTCGTAATAGTTAGAACCCTAGAATTGCATCTTTAATTGATATCTTATGTGAAAGTCATCTTAGTTACTAGAAAGTTATTTCGTTTATAGTTTATTTTCCATAAAAGAACAACTCTAAAAGCACCATAAATGCGATAACCAAGAGGAAGTGCTAATTATAGTCAAATTCGTTGGGTTCAAAAACTTGGCTCCTTAATTAGGGCCACTGTATTACTTGTGAGACCACGTACACTTGCGTGTGCTAGGGAAGCAACAGTGACTAGATAAACACACCATGTTCTGAGAACATTTATAGTTGCCCTCCTAAGGGAGCCGTGTCATCTTTGATACGAGATTGTTACTACTGAGCCACTAGTATATTAGAGACAAGAGTGTGACCCCAATAGCGATGTGTAGGTTATGTCATACGGGCTCCTCGAGGTATTTTTAACAGACATTAGTTGTGTGGGTTAGTCTTAGGTTCTAGAACACTATTTACAGAAGAGTACTTTACAAAGGGGCCAACACATCGTTGCCTTGGGCTATATCCTTTATAGCAACTGGGCTACTGGCTAGGTAATATCCTTTTGATTATCTAGCCTCTTGGGACTTAGCTTAGGTTGTACTGACGATATCCTACGAGTTGTTATACGCAGAAAAAGAGCCTAATAAGGGCTAAATATGAGCTAATACCTAGGGACAGGGATGCAAGATGACATGACTTGTACCTATATGATTGTGTATTGCCTGTTGCTATAGAGATATACTGACTAGGAGACTATTTATTGATTATATGTCATACTGCGCCCTAGTTCTAGTTAGATATAACTCTGCAGAGTCTGGTTGTCTTGGATACTTATGATATACCATGATTGTCTATGTTTTCTCAAGGCACTGGGGATTGATGAGGTTTTGGTATACTTGGCCTTAGATGGGCATAACTCTTGGTCTTTTATGATGTATATACTCTCTAATGTACTGCTAAGAGTTGTTAAACATATATTCTTTCTATTTATGGTGGATTGAGATCGTCTGGGTTGGATTGAGATTGTGGAATACCTAGGTTGTGAGTGTCATTGCTTATGTCCACCCTGGGAATGATATGATTGCCATCGCCTACTTTACTCTAGGCACAACATGACATTGGAGTTTTAGATCCGGATTCATTGGTTCAGTGAGAGATTGTTGACATATTGTCCTAGATGATGCTCCTCATCACTGATCAACACTAGTGGTCACGTCTGTAGAGTTTAGGTCCTTGGTGACGCTTCTCGTAGACTTCTGTCCTGGTGACTGTGATTGTGATGCCAGGTGGCGGATGCAGATTATGACGACTGAGCACCGATTTTTGGGTTGAGGACCCCGTGATTAATATTCTATGAGGTTGTGCTCGTGATTGATATTTTGTAGGGCGAGGCCCCGTGATTGATACTCCAATATTGAGAAACTTTTGATTAATGCTAGGAGGATTCTTTTTCCCATAGGGGATACGTCCCACCCTTACATTTATGGTCAGATCACTTGGCCTAGCTGACTGCCCGACCAGAGGCTACGTCAGAAGACCTGGGGGTTAGAGCCCCTGGGTGATATTAGGGGTTCGAGTTCCTATGTGATACCAATTCTGGAAGGGTTAGGACCCAATTATTATTGTGATATAAGGACCTAGAGCCCGATTGATTACCCATAGATCCATGCACCTATTCACACCCTGATTGTGGAGGGTGTACCTATTCACACCCTGACCGTGTATATAAATCATATTGCTTGAGGTCTATTCCAAGCATAGTTTGAGGTCTAATCTAGACCAGAGCACACATTGAGTCACATTTGTGGTTCTGCTTTGGAATTTATATTCTTTCCCATTGTTAGTGTTAGGTTGGCTCAGTGTATCATGGCTCCTTGCATCGGTTGGTTTAGTTTATCAATATTTATTATCCCGGTTGGTTCATTTTGGTTTGAGGGTTTCCAAATATGCTTATGCCTTGTACTAAGTTTGTTTAGCTTCACTGTTGTAGTTCTCTATATATTTGGGCTAATACATATTTACTATTTAACTCGGTCGGTTGATGATGCTTACTGGGTGTCTTTTCTGATATTGTCCCTTACTTTCTACATCTTCACATGGTGTAGATCCAGGTATGGGTCATGGCTGATGAGTTGGGGAGTTTCGGGAGCGCTCAGGAGACTTTTGGTGAGCATCAGTTGTTCTGGCTACCTTGTAGTCTCCTTTCATTTGATGGTCATCTATTATTTCTAGACATTTGGTCTTGTACAATAGTACTTTGATATATTTCGCAGGAACACTCTTGGGTTGTATAATATTATGGTTATTAATATATATATGAGTGTGTGTGTGCGCGCGTGTGTGTGTGTGATGTCCTTGTATCTATTGTAACTCTGTATAGTTGACTTCCAGGTTCTAGGTAGGTTTCGATTATTATGTCATCACTATGTCGATTTCAGCTTGACTAGATGCTAGGACAGGTACCCTTGAGTTGGGAATCAGCTTTCCTATAGGTAGGACCTAGTAGGCATCATCATGACCGGAACCGGGTCATGACAAGATGGTATCAAAGCTTAAGGTTCACTAGTCTCGCTATACAAAACTATCGTCTAGTAGAGTCCTGTGGATGGGTACGAAGATATTTGTGGCTTATCTCCAAGAGGCTATGGGATGTTTTAGGAACTTTCCTGTGTTGTTGATTATGTTGTGTGTCTTATCAATGGTTTCGAAATTTTTGAGAATTTGGCTACGTTAGTTCCTCGGGGTGGATGTTGCATAGAGGCCAGACTTTGGGTAGGGGAAGCACCACTCGTCAGTCCTAGATAGGGAGCATCCCCCAGAGCTCGTTGAGTGGATGCTAGATGCCCTCAAGATGTAACAACTAAATAAGATAGCTTATAGGCATTGGAAATGTAAAAGGGCCTCAGATGCAGGCTTCGTGATCAGGACCTAATTGTTAGAGGTTGTGTATTATGCTATGAGAGATGGTGTAGGGGCTGGAATTTGTCATGCATATATCCATACATCAGCTGTTGGTTAAAGGATATATGGGTTGTGAGCACTCTTGATAGAGAACCTGAAGGAGAAATAAGTTGTGACTGAGGTAAGGCTAAGCATTGGTGCCCTTTAGATACCTGTATTTGATTATTTACCTATTGGTTTGACCTGTTGGGTTTTCTGATATTGATGAGTATGTTACTTCTAGTGAAATTCTTGGTAATTATCACCTGTGTGACGATTATACCCTATTGGTGGCTGAATGTAAGCTAAAGCCATATGATTTATATACACGGTCATTTCGATACCCGAATGTCAGAATGGTTAGTTTGAAAATGGTGTGCATTGTGTTTGAGAGGTTGTGTATCATTTATACCCCGACTATTCCTTGTGCCTATATGGTTATGACTCTATGGTGATGATTTTGTTGGTATGCGATTCCCCTGATTTTTGGGTTGACTTGAATTTGGAGTAAATATTATGCCTAAAGGCCTAGTTGGATGGTCTGTTGTTTTATCAAAAGTTGTTATGATATTGGCTGAGCTACCAACCACTATGCCCTAAGAATTTTTTATGATTGTTGGCCGATTGGGATTGTGTTATCTAAATTCCTAGCAATGCTTTCCAGTAGGGATGTTGATCATCTTGTCGGGTTTCTTTATATTCTATTATGGTTTACATTGTCAGCTACATTGCCTAGCTTATTATCCACTTGAGTATGGGCTTTGAGTTCTTTTCATCCTGGGTCATGATATTAAGGTAGTAGAAGGTCATTTTTTATTAGTGGGGGATTGGGTATGATGGTTCTTCAAGATTGTGACATGCGGGTCAAGCAATATTATCGGATGGTCTCAGTTTTAATATTGTCTTAGGGGCGGATTGATCTATTTCTGTGATATAGTTGCCGATTTCATACTCCAGTTGGATGGTTTGAGCCTACACTGTCGGACTTGTATGATGGTATAGACTTGCTACAAGGCACCTTAGCCAAGGTTCAGGATATTTGGGATAGACTGAGGACAGCTCAGAGTTAACACCCAGGGTTATGCCAACTAGGGGCGCTGAATTGTATAGTTTGAGATTTGAGACTAAGCAGTTCTTAGGGTGTCACCCCTTAGAGAAGTCATGCGGGGTGAAAGACGATGTAAGCTCAACCCTGATATAGTATCCTTTGAGGTTTTAGAGACAGGTTGGGCTGGTTGCACCTAAGTTAGCCTTACCCTTAGTTGATAATGACAGACATCCTATTTTTTGTGTACTGATGTTGTGCTAGTGTATTTTGGGTATGTTACTCAAGATATTTCAGGGAGTGAGATAATGATCGGATACTGCCAAGGGAGGTTTTTGTGGAAAATATTCTAGGGGATTGTGCCTAGATCTATTGTGGCCATTGTGAGTGGCTATTTGTGGTTGGGCCGACTATTGTGCTATATAGCATAAACTTGGTGACTTACAAGCATCAGTGGCTATTGTTACGGTTTCTACCAAGAATTGGTTGTTAACCGCTATAGAATCGGGGTTGTATGGTAATATCTACTGAGAACCACATTTGAGAAGTGATATACGGGTGTTTGGATACGAAGAGTGGTACTGAGACTCATTTGAGTGGTGGTCTATTAGGTGTTTTCTGCATCGATGAATGTTTTTGTTGTGGTGCCTGGAAGATGGGATAGCAAGGAAAAGGAGATTTGGCCCGTATGTTAATGTGATCCTGTTACTCATAGTTTGCCACTATTTGACTAGCCAGTGTCCTATTTGAGATTGGACTTCTAGAAAGCAAGGATGTGCTTGAACTGTTGTGGGAAACGGAACCAGTTTATGACCGACATGCTCGTGGTGCAGATTAAAACTTGCAATTATGTCTATGTTTGCACTTTTACGGACGAAAGTCTTATTAGTGGAGGATATTGTAATGACCCTCTGGGTTATTTCTATATTTCTGTGACTTTTCTATTTGTTTGAGCTTCTGTACGATGACCTTGGACCTATTATGGTATATGGGACCATTGGAATGTTTGTCGGTGGTTTTGGTTGAGGATTATGTGAGTTTGCAAGTTAGCAAGAAGCTAAAGTTGCAAAAATGAGACGTCTATCAAAACCTTGGTAAACTACCTCAGAATGGGATTCTGACTGTTCCATTAGTTTCGGAACGGCCGATTTGTTCTAGGAGGGTGGTTGGCTCTAGAATGGAGGGTTTTGGTGTGATTTTGAGTTGAAAGTTGCAAAATGAGTCCAATCGGAAGCTGAAAAGGGCATTTCTACAAAAACTCAGCGTAACGCGATCAGAATCTAAAATTGATGACATAGTCAACTCCGAAATGTCAAAAATAGTTTAGAATGACCTTTCGCCAGTTGTCGGGGTCATCCGGTTGTATTTTGACCCCTCAATTCTTTTAGCTAATTTTAGCCGGAAAGAAGTGAGACCCTCTTTTCTTCGTAGGATGGTCCATTGAAAATTTCGACTGCACCATTGGATCTAGAACATCAAAATCTATATGATTACATTATTTATTTGCATAAAACGAATATCAGGAGCCCCGGGAAAGTTTTTGGGATTGCTGGTGCCAACAACTGGTGCATAGACCTACACTCGTGCGGCATGGCACAAGCGTCGTGCCTGCGTTCGCTTCTATGTGCTTGCGTCTATGCACGGCATCGTGCGACCGGTCTCTATAAGGCCTGATCGCGAGGCTTGGATGGGGAAAGTGAAACGCCCCAAAAATGTGCTTCGAAAATACCCATAATTGTAATTTTCATATATCTCAAAATTCGTGCTTGATAATGAAAATACCACTTCATATTCTTGATCAGGGGGAAAAATTAAGTGTGAAATGGGTATAACCCGAATTTTAGAAGACCCATAGTGAAAAATGATTTTTGACAATTTTCGTAAACCAGTAGGGGTTTGAGATGGCTCCGTGATGTGGATTCGTCGCGGAGTAGTGTTAGCACTTCATTAATTTTCTGTTTCGGCCTAAGGGAATTAGGGTCATGGCCCCATGCCCATTTACACGTGAAATATTTCATACTTAGCCATTTTTCAACTCCATATCACTCAAAACCCTCTCAAAATTCTCTCCAAGACGTCACCAAATATTTCATCCAATTTCTAGTCTCTCAAGCTTAATTCCGGATCTGAAAAACTCCATTGAAGCTTCAAGTCTCCTGCAAGTCTACATCAAGGAATCCCCAAATTTAGGGATGCGGGTTTCATCCATTGGGTCCTTTCACCCATGGAGCCCAGCCTTCTTATTTTATAAAAATTGCATAATTTCAAGTTATATTTCTTATGGGTATCTGTTATTATGAAATATGAGCATGAAATACGTTGGGATTTTGTCAGATATTGTTGATTATGCATGAAAATCTATTTTGATCTTATACTATAAATAAATCTTTGTCTATTATACATGATTCAAGTTATGAAATCTATAAACTATTATGAAGTTTTGATATGATTTACAAGTTATCCATGATGGGGTTTTACCATGATGTTGGTGGGCTGATTTACATGACTTTAAGTTGCATTGGTTTCACTATTTCATGATCTATACTCTTGCATTTTGCATGATTTGAACATGTACTCATTGTGCCCACCAAGTGTTTGATGAAATGTCAAGTCAAGAATTCTCAAATTATTTACATGTTTCACAAGTTAAGTGATTTCATGATGAGTATGGGCTATCAAGTATGTTATGAATTCATGAAATTGTCTATGATTATGCAAGTATCAAGCTAAACCCTATTTTCAAGATTTTACCTCTTGTGAGCCATTCATGTTAAAGCAAATCATGTATAATTATTATCAATTCTCATTTTTCAAGCTAGGGTCACCATTAGAGGTCAAGTATGTTTGAGAGCTACTCATGTCATGTTTCCATGTTCTTACAAGTTATTAAAGTTATGATTGTTTTAAGTATTCCGTGGGATTCGACTTAGCACTAATGGATTGGATGTCGACGTGGACTATCTTCAAGGGTCCATACTCCTTTTCTTAAACTACATGGCAACATAGGATTATGTTTTACCCTTACTATACTAGTGGATCCATTTAGTTCACTTTATCATGAAATCTACCCTGAAATGGGACAGATTCCCATAAGGGGGTTACTTCTTCGAAATGGGACAGGCTCCTGTAAGGTGAAACATGTTTTACCTTGGCAAGTAGACCACCTTTTTACCGATGAGGGGTAATTATCGGAATTCCGAGTTGTAGCTCACTTGGTCTTATTCTTTGCCTCTTGAGGTTCTTCCCACATATGTATCATCTTTTATGCAAGTTGAATGCCTTATAAACATGGCTTACTTCAAACATTGATCATGCATGCCATATTGAGATTATGCACATCTATTACCTATTACTATGCATTTTAACTATATTGGCTCATGTCTTGTTGCATTACATCCTATATATTTACTATATTCAAATGTACTAATGCATACTTTATGCCTATATGATATCACCATGTAGGGACAAGAGCTCCTCCTAATCATCCTCCATGTGGCTAGTAAGATACTTCAAAAAAAACTCGGTGAGTCCTCAAGTTCGAGGACACTATTTACTTTTCTTGATATTTTAAGACTTCTTTGTGTTGAACATTTGACATTATAAGGGTGAGCTCGGAAAGTGTCTTGGCCCCCGCTCCATTCCAAGTTAGAGGTGTATGTTGGATATTATGATGTTATTGTGTTTCGAGCTTGAATCTTATGCTTCGTTTATATTCAAGACTTTCCTTAGTCCCCTTCCCATTTTATATATCTCTTGTTGATGTTTACTTTGCTTTTGCGACCAAGGACGTGTGATTGATATGCAAAGAGACTTGCTTGGGTCCCACCGGGTTCCCATTTGCCATGTTACGTCTAGGCTCTAGGTTTGGGTCGTGATAGAAAGCTTCAATTGGCCATAAAAAGTGATTCGTAGCTGCTATTTTAGCGATTCAAGGGTCCACGTGACTCAGATTTTCACAAGGAAAGTCGTGATGAAGTTGTATTTAGGATTTGACACATATTTTAAGGTAAAATCTCTGTTTTAGCTTATTACGTTCTCGAAATGTGTAAAAACTTTACGCATTGATATCTTAGTCGTACTTTAGGGGGAATGTTTTCATGCGATGCTAACGATTTAATAACTATCTTTGTAGCCCCAGAATGTTTCAGTTTATGCTCCTACCTATTATCTTTCTTAATGGAATTAAGTGAAATTTGAGTCTAAATTGTTCTACATTCAAAGAGAAATGTTGTGGTATGTTGGGTCTTCTAGAATCTGTTTCGTGCAAAATTTTTTGTTGTAGATCGGGTGGTCACGGGGAATAATTTTTGAGATTTTTTTTAAAAATTTCAGACATAGCCCCTATTTATCCTGCCTTAGGTGTTTTTGGCCTAATTCCACTTGTTTCTTAAGTTTTTACAGCCTATGTGTCCATGTTAACCCCGTGAACTGTGTTTCTAGCAGCGAAATAGCATTGGGAAGCTACTAGCTACTAGAGGGTAAAAGCTCAACTGGATTATGTAGAGTACGAGATATCAAATGCCAGGTAGGTAGCCTTTTTCTTCACCTTAGATTAAGCTGAAAATGGTTGCATATTTGAGTTGAAATGTGTAGAAATAAACTGTGGATGGGTTGAGATATGAACTTTATGTTGCATATAGATGGTTGTGTATTTGCATATGATATTTATAGCATTGTAAGACTGTGATTATTGTATTGAGGGTTGGTTAAACGTAGGTGCTTTATT
Organism: Solanum clarkiae; assembly: GCA_011800125.2. NCBI lineage: Eukaryota > Viridiplantae > Streptophyta > Magnoliopsida > Solanales > Solanaceae > Solanum > Solanum clarkiae. The sequence continues at coordinate 13,295 of JAABOM020084629.1, read as the reverse complement.
ACAGAATGATGGCACTGTCAAACTACAAAAGGGCCTTAAAGGGGCGGGTCTAGCTAAGGGCATGTAACAGGTATATATATTGAGCTTAACTATTACTTGTATATATGTTTGGCCTAAGACAACTGATTATACTAGCCTATGAGATTGACGGGTGATTACATGCTACCTTGCACACTGATTCTAGTGTCTATATTTGATGTGGGGGCTCTAGTTGGTTGAAAATATCTATGATATTGCCATGACTATTTATACCTATTTTGAGTATTTGTGGCTGCCTAGATTATGGTAGATTTGCCTAATTAAGCACGATTGTGTTCTTCCGTACGACTTATATATATGATCCAGCATACTGTTGCTATATTTTATGTACATGTGCTATCAGTTAGTGACTGGACAAATACACCATGTTTTAAGAAAGGTTGTAGTTGCCCTCCTAAAGGAGCCGTGTGATATGTGATACGAGATGTGTTACTGCTGAACCACTGGTAGATTAGAAATCAGAGTGTGACCTTGATAGTGAAGTGTAGGTTATGTCCTATGGGCTCCCCGAGTTATCTATGAGGAGACACTAGTTGTGTGGGTTAGTCTTGGGGACTAGCACCCTATTTAAAGAAGAGCACTTTACAACCTATTCAGAGAAGAGTAGTTTACAAGGGGGGCAACCATGGTTTCCTTAGGAAATATCCTTTATAGCAGCTGGGTTGCGATATGATTCTAGGTAGGTAACATCCTTCTTATTATCTAGCCTCTTGAGCGTTAGCTTAGGTTATACCGATGCTATCCTATGATTTGTTGTACGCAGAAAAGGGACCTATTAAGGATTGAATAGGCATTAGGCAAGCATGTGAGCTGACTTGACTTATACTTGTATGATTGTGTATTGCCTGTTGCTATAGAGATATGGTGACTGGGAGACTGTATATTGATATATGTCATATTGTGGCCTGGTTCTGGCATAGATATAACTTTGCACATAAGATCAAAAATTTAAAATTCTACTGCTTAATCCAAAATGGTGTCATTCTGCCATGGCTCGATCTGCGCTTGCTAGAAGTGTAATTTCTTCCTCCATTTCAAACTGCGTCCACGATAATTGTTATGTCAAACATCCATTTCATCCCTTTTCACTATCATTCTCATGTCAATTCCTGCCTCTCTATTGTTGCACATAGAGGCAGAGCTACACGGAGATCAGGGATTTACCAAAAACTCCTTTGTCGATAAATTATACTCTATATATAAGATTTTTTTTCATGGTTTACTACTATATATATTAAAATGAATTCTCTCAATAATTAAAGAGAATCATAGCTCAATGGCAAAGAGTCCCATTGGCAATTGGTCATGTTCGAGTTTGATTCCCTTTGCATGTAACATTTGTCATTTTTTTTCTTTTTGGAAAGGCAAATGGGCTCAGATTTTGGGCTTAGAAATCCAACCCAATGAAAGGCCCCATTGTTTTTGGGTTCAATGTAAAGTTCTATTAATTTTTTTTAATTATTTTTTCTCTTTGCTATTTCTTTTTCTCAATTTGTCTTTGTTTTAATTTATTAGCCTTTTTTATATATATATTTTTGAGTTTTGTTCTTGTTATTTATATTACTCATTTTGTTTCTACATAACTCTCTTCTCATGTACTAATACGAAGGAAGTCTTTTAAAAATGATGAATTGTTATTAGACTTACAATTGAGTTAGAAAAATATTTTATAAAATAAAGTGAATTAAAATTAAATGAATGAAGAAACTTATGATTCATGAAAATATCCTTATAGAAAAATCTATTTAATTGAGTTTTTTTTTCTTAATTTCATAGTATTTTCTCAATTCGATTCTAAAGAGATGAAAACTAAATTAATCTTATTTGATTTATTTATAATTTGTCTTTTTTTTTTTTAACAAATGACTAACTTAATAAATTGAATTAAATGAAGTAAAATCTCGATGATGTCATTTATTTATCTTATGAATATGTATTATAATATTTAGTAACTCAATTGTTACACTTTTGAAAGAATCTTGATGGTTTTTAAAGTAACATATGATTGAAAAGACACTAATTGTGAATTTTTAAAAAGTTCAAAATATAGAACACTACAAAATAAAAGAAACAAAAGCACAAGAAATTTAAAAAGCTTGATGGAGCAAGGTAAGAAGAACCAACCGAGAAGACAATTCAAATTTAATAGGTTAGGATTAATATTTCCCTCCTCTCTCGTTCCATTTTTAATCTTATAATATACGTATTTACTTCTCTATTCTATGAGTCTACTTCATAAAAATACTAACTCGACTAGTGATTACACACTTGATGAACTTCATCACCACCATCTCAATTGTTCCTCCTTGCCTCCATAAGTAATCCATAGATCTCATCAGAACGTGGTACACATTAGTCAAAAAGAGTCCCTTAGGTGCTGAAAAATATGTACGAATTAAGCAACTAAATTCTAAGCTTTGCTTTTATGCTGGTGATTGTGATTTTCGAGTGTTGGTTTGGGAAATGAATGGATTTAATGTTTAAATTAAGTAATATAGGTAGCGAGTCATAATATGTTACCTATCTATATTAATTTGCATAAAATCTCATCAGTTAGTTTGAGGGCTAATCTTGAGCTAAAAAAAAAAAAAAGGTTGAGAGAATTTTTAGGTTAAAAAGTGAATGAAAGATACTTCACCTTTTCCATAGTATATAGCTGGTAAATTTTTAAGAGTACGTTTGAACTGATTTTTTAAAAATAGCTTATAAACTAAAAGAAAATGTAATGATTTGGTAATAATAAGCTTCTATATTATTTTTGTCCGAAGAGTAAGTGCTTAAAAACACTTTCAATCTTATTCAAAGACTATAGTTTTTTTTTAAAAAAAATATAAAAGTAAAAATACTTAGAATAAGTCAACAGCGAACACTTTAGATCTGAAGCTCTACAGCTCTCTAGTCAAACAAGATCTCCATTTCCTTTCTCTTTGTTTTCCCCAAATTTCTATTTAGACGAAAAACGTATTGAGGGGGGGGAGGTGATTAGACAGGATATAGCGCAATTTCATCTCATCGAGGACATGGTCTCAGATAGAAAGGAATGGAGGTCGCATATTAAGGTAGAAGGTTAATAGGCTAGTAGAAGTAGGATGATGTTTAACCTTGTGATGTCGTAGATTAGTAGGATTAGTCATGTCTTTATATCTTGTCTTGTTATTGTCTGTCTTATATTTGTTACTTTTACTATATTATATATATTATCATGTGTTTTCATATCTAGCATCTTCTGATTTTGGGGCTTGATATTTTTGAGACGGGGGTCTTCCGGGAATAGTCTCTCTGTCCATATGAGGTATTGATAAGGTATGCATACATTTTACCCTCCCTAAACCCTACTTGTAGGATTTCATTAGGTATGTTGTTGTCGTCCTATTTAGATATATGTTATTTAAACATCACAGGCCTAATTAGTTTTCTTTATAAAAAAAAAAGATGTATACCAATTAACCATGATTAAAAGAAAATAGGGTATTTAAGTTTTTCAATTTGGTACGAAAATATTCATTTTCATTTTGAGAATCGATGGAAATACTTCTATGAAATAGCATTAAACTTTTGATATAAAATAATTTCTATACTTTTACAACGTGAATCATGATCAAGATCTACATCTATTGATATTAAAAAAAATTCTATCTATTTTTTGATAAAGTTCGTCTACAAAAGTCATTTTATTTTTCTTTGATATTTCATGGCGAAGTAATTTTCAATACTTTTTATTTAATATCTAAATTCTAGAGATTCTATTTATAATTTTCAATACTTATTTAAATGTTGATTTTGAATGGCAGAAATTTAGTCCGAGGAAATTTTTTTCTTTTTGAGAATAGAAAAATCATAGATAACTAAAATGATTTAAAATATGGTGCTACTTAAAATTATGAGATGGTTTTTCATGGCTAATTAGATAGATTTAATGGTACAGCGATATATATATATACACTTTTTTTTTTATCATGATTAAAGGAGTCAATTACTTAAAAGTTTGCACCATTGGTTATAGTACATTTAAATAGGAATTTAGGGAAAATGAAAGGGAGAGATACGGAAAGAGCATATTTCTGTGAGAACATAATGATTAGGTGCATTGGAGATCAATCACATGATATAGTGCTAGTAAATATATATATACTCGTAAAGACAATTTGGACTCAGTAAATATGTTAGATTGTTTTTACTTTTTTATTTATACGATTAAATTTAAATTTCAAATATAATATTTCATTTATTTTAATTTATTTGCTTTTTTTTAATTCATTTAAAACAGAATATTTCTTTCTCTCTCTTTGATAACTTTTAATTTAACTTTTCACATAACATGTTACCACAAGATCAAAAAATATTTTGAATATATTTGAGTCAAATAATTTGACATATATTTAATTTTAAATTACAAAATTTATAAATTCTATTTATTTATTTTTTTGCCAAATTAAGTAAGAGCAATTAATTAAAATGGATGTAATATTTACTTTGGTTCAAATATTAGAAAAGTTATGCAATTGAGCACACATTTACTATTAAATAACAAAATCCAACTATAGTTTTATAATATTACTAACTAACGTTTAATAAGTTTGGTTAGAAGATTTTACAGACCCCACTATCTTTTTTGTATAAGTTTCTTCATATTTTAATGATACTTTCTCTCTTCCATGTATACACAAAATCTGATTACCTTTTCGTAACTATTTTCCCCAATTCCTCTCTGATAATCACTCTCCTACAATCACTCAAGCACTTCTTCACCTAAAAAGGTAATTGATTTTCAAAAAAAAAAAAATCAAACTTCCTCCAATATATATCTTCAATTTCATGGCTAATTTTGGCCTTTTTTGATTTTTTGCTAAAAAAAATAAATTTTTTCCTCTTTATACAAATCCCTTTTACAGTTGTTTCCGTCAATACAAAATAATGATCAAAGAATCACCACCCAAGAGGATAACTAGTGGTATACACTAGTATGATAAAATTATGGAAGATTCATCATCCATCTCGTTGGGTATAACTCAAGAAATTGAGAATATTGCATGGTTTCTTGTAAAAGTTAGGGCTAGCGAAAAGATGGAAGCATCCAATTTCATGAATGAACAATTTTCTAAGCTAAGAAGCTCCAAAAAGAAGAGAAAAACATATGAAATCAATTCTAGCAGTAAAGAATAAAATAAATGATATATCAAACTCTGATAAATCTGCCGAAAATGACATTGACGAAAATGAGGTATTTTTTCAATACTTAATGAGACCATATATCACATTAGTACAGTATAAGTATAAATTGTGTAAATATACCCATTACAAAGTCGATGTATGCTTCAAAGTACTTTGTAGACAAGTTTTATACATGTATGTTTGTGTATAATTTCCAAATGGATTTTTTGCTTTAATTATATACATGTGTTTTATGTATAGGTACTAGGTACTTAATCACTGTTGCTATATACACTTTTTGTGAGTTATACATGCATTATATAAAAATATTATAAAGTGATTATACATATATACATATATTTAGGTATTCAAATACATGCATATAAGATTGTATAATCATACATACAAGCTCAATTTCTATAACTATACAGCAAAGTATATCCATTGTATTTATGGTAGTTATATACACGTTTGTGTAGATACGGGTATACATTATCATACATAGACTGTATAAAAATACTCAATGCATTTTTTTTGTTGTAATTATAATCATTTGTTTTATGTATAAGTTGCAGGTACGACAATTACTGTTGTTATATACACATTTTGTGAGATATATATACACTCTATAAAGTTATCATTTTATATAAAGCCATTTTATATATATACATATATTTAGGTATTCAAATATATACATATAAAATTGTATAATTTATACATACAAGCTCAAATTATATAATTTATACAACAAAGTGTATACATTGTATTTGTTGTAGTTAAATACATTTTTTTATATAGTTACAAGTATACAATATCATATACATACTGTATAAGTAATCCTATTTTATTGTTGTAGTTATATACAGGTGTTATGTATATTTTTTGTATGCACTTAAGTACTGTTGTTATATACACCCTTGGAGTTATTGGTATTGTAACACCCCAATTTTTTAAAGCTAAGATTGAGACTTTCATATGATATATGATTTTAATTGATAATTCTTAATTGAACATAGATGTTAAAGTCAATTTGATAGTGTGGGAATAGAATTGGAGATGATATGAGATCATAGTTCTAACATAAGATTTTATAAAAGTTAGGTGAACCAATGACTTGTAGGTTGTATATACGTGCTAGGATCAATTCCTAAGTATTTAAAATATATTAAGTGTGATTTAGAGTCATAAGGGATCTTTTACATCAAGTTAAGTCCAAAGAATTTCTAAAGACTAAGTTTTCGTATGAGTTAATAGAAGGGTCTACTTCAAATGACCATATCTCCTAAAGTATAATAAGTTAGGTGACCCGTAATATATCAAATCGAAGATATTTTAATTAGCTTTCCGACGCATCCGATTTCACTTTAACCAGAGTTTGGAGTAGAAATAAGACCATTTTAGTAAAAAAGTGCAGAGCTGTCTAAAGGTACACGCCCAGAGTGCGTTGCGGACCAGACGCGGACCCTCACTGGATAAGCAATGACATTTTTTTCTTTTTATTTTGAGGGTACTTTTTTCCTAAAACCTTTGGTGGTCCATTTAAGGTACCAAAACATATAAGACGTCAGTTTTCATAATCAAAACCCTCTCCTTTCACTCCTACACATAAACACTCAAGAATCATCAAGAAAGTCATCAAGTTAGGATTAACTTTCAAGATTCATCTCGAAGGTGAGTTATTCTTCATAAATTTCAATCTACCTAACCCGAATTTCTTTATCTATTCATGAATCTCTAATAGAACCTTATTCCATAACCGATGGTTTCAAGAAGATGAATTCAAGAATCCCAAGAAAGGATTTCTTGATTCTTCTTTTTCAAGAATATATGGTTCTTCATCAAGAATCTAAAAATTCTAAGTCAAGAGTTCAAGAATCAAGGAGAAGCCCTCAAATAATGTCTTTCCAAGTTCTTTTTATCTAAAGTAACTAACGAGATTGAGAATTTGCTCCAAGAAAGCTAGTGTTCATCCAATTTCGATTATAATATCAACTTTTCAGGTATGTAAGGCTAAACTAAAAGTATGAGATTATTCTCTCATGTGTCTTATAGATGGTCTTACATGAGAGTTGAAAGTTTTTGAGTCTACACACATGATTTCTTGAAGTATTATCTTGATTTAGTTCTTGAACTAAGTTTCTATTGTATTAATGAGATTCCTGTATACAATCTTCTTGAAGTCGAGTAATTATTTGAATGTACGTTCATATCTTCATTCACATGAACCTAATTGAAGACTATGGTTGCTTTTATGTATTATTTCGAAAACTGAGATTTGATAGTCATACTGAGCATGCTAAATACTGATGATTTTTTAGCATATTCTTACTAAGTTTCATGAATTAAACTGTTGAGCATGAATAATGATTTGAGAAAGAGTTTTGGTGATATGCAGAGATTATTTGTAAAGCATGAGATTTTCTAAAGGAAACACTTGATATGTTAATGAGTTTTGATTGAGTTGAGCATTGAGTCTGAATGATATTTTGAGTACATATTGATGACAATATAAATATACTTTTTCACAATAATTTCATTGATAGATAATGGTGATAGATGATATGAGTGTTAAATAAGATTGATTTGATAAATAATTGTGCATGTTTTAGCCTTGGGAGCATTATTAAGCATCGAGTTGGGTGAGGAATGTCACTCCAGAACTACATTTCCAGCGTAAGATAGTCGTGCAGCACATTCTGGCGACTCTTGGCCCAAAAGTTGGACAATTCTCTTTGGATCCAAGAGAGAGAGATAGAGATATTATGTCCTTTACCAGAGTTTAGGACGGTCGTTACAACGATGCCAATTTATTGTGCCCTACCTAACTTACAGGTGGCACGATAGGATAGATGTCGATTAACAGAAACCCCCAAGCAACATTGATTGAGCATGAGATTTCTAACTAAGTCATTCTTTCTTTTCAAATGTATATTCTAATGAGCCTTTTGAGTTGAGTTGATGTTATTTCCATACTGTTCTACCTATTTCAGTTTAATTTAGCTATTTTACATACCAGTACATTTCACGTACTAACGTCCCCCTCTGGGACTGCATCGTTTTACTATGTAGATATACATGATTTGGAGATCGTCAACAAGCACATCGTTGATGATTTGAGGTATTCAGCTGATTGGTAAGCCTCCCTTACTTTGGAGGATTCATTATATTTATTTCATCTTGCCTTAGAGTTAGACACTTATTATCTTTAATTTGATTGAGGTAATCATGGGTTTATCATTGACACCACCTAACAGTGAGTAGAGGCTTTATAGACTAGAGACGAATGTTGATATAAGATTGTGAGCTAGTTCTTTCCACTAACCTCTTATTATAATATTATTTTGAGACTAGATAATGATGTGCCCATTTATTTTCATATATATTCCATTTATTAGTAGAATGTACGAATAAATGAATGTGATGAGGCTAAGTGGTTCACTTGATGACTAGAAATAGTCTCTGAGTAACGGTTACGTCTAGGGTACCCTCCCGGGGCGTGACAGGTATATTTTTATATGAAATGAGAACTTTTAGCATATGATACGTTATGTATAACAAAAAAGGTGACACACAATTAAACAACTGTAGTTTTTGTATAACTTCACTTATTTTTTGTGTCCAATATATTTTGTGTAATTAGACAGTATGAGTATAGCTAACTATTGTAATTAATCTTTTCATAAGCTTTTAACTATTTATATATGCAGGAAGTTTATTTATTCTAGAAGGGACCCGTACTATCACTCAACGTATGTAATGCTACATAAATATCAATGTGATGGATGATTTGTCTAAAAAATTATTTGAAAGTCAACTGAGTTGATTTCATGAAACTACATGTTTTTCACATTTATTTTCCATAAATAGATGTAATGTGCAAGTCCAATTTTTCAGGTGTTTCATGTTGATCGAGGTGCAAGGCAGTTCCTCTGACGCTTTTATTATACAAGTAAATAGGTTCACACTACGATTCGCTCATAGAGAGTTTGCTCTTATATCTGACCTCAAGTGTTGTGATGACATGTCAGACTTTGTTTTTAATACTAAAGAGCAAAATAGATTATTACTTAAGTAGTTCGGTGGCAGAAGTTCCTTTACTAAGCAACATCTAGTTGACAGTTTCAACAATAAGGTTTGGGCCGAGAACAATGACGATATAGTGAAGTTTGTTCTTTATATTATATACACAGCTTCATTATGTTGGCGGAGCCAACATCTACAATAGTACATAGGAAAGATTTTGATTTGATTGATTCTGATAAACACGTAGACCATTTGTGGGTAACAAAGCCTTTGAAGAGCTGACAAAGAACATGCATGTCAAAATCAAACTGACTGAAAAGTACTACGGAATTCATATTTTTTCATTTGCCATACAAATTTCGATGTACGAGTGTCATTCCAATGTCAATTGCAAATGTCACGACCCAAGCCTACGGCCTAGATGTGACCGGCAAATGAGGAACGCAAAGGAAGCCTAAATAAGCCTCATAGCATATCATTACACATTCTTGGTTGCGGAAGCAATTAGAGTGATAAGAAGAGATAAATATAAACAAGGGGAATAGGGACTAAGGGTAACTTCCATATCATGAACATCAAGAGTTAATAGAGTCAAAGCTCATAGCATAGGTACATAACATGTTAAACAACACCTCTACTACATACATAAGAGCGGGGCCAAGACAAAGCAACCGGACTCACCCTCATAGTCAATATATAAGTCAAAGAGAAAGTCTTAATACATAGAAAAAGATCATAAGTAATGTCCTCGGAATGAATGACTCACCAACAAGCTTGATAGAAGTCGTACTAGCCACGTGAAGGAGAAGGATGATCAAGCAGTGTGCCGGTTCCTACATGGTGACATCATGTAGGTATAAAGTATGCGTTAGTATATTTGAATGTACTAAGTATGTAGGATGCAATGCAATAAGAGGTAGTCATCATAGGCAAAATGCATAATCATAAGCAATGAATAGCATACAAGCAATATGACATGTATGAATGATGCTTGAAGTAAAACCATGTTTATATAAATCATAATACGAGTGTAAGGAGTGAATATTTTAGTACAAGCCAAGGCCTACTACCCCCTTAGATATGCATATGAGGTACTAACCCATTCATGAGGTTGATCGAGTACAAACCCCCCACCGAGGTTGACGGAGTACTAACCCCCCCATCGAGGTTGACTGAGTACAAACTCCCCATCAAGGTTGATGGGTACTAATCCCCAACAAGGTTACCTGGGCCTACCATCCACCGAGCTAGGAAACCAAGGTACTAACCCCTCGTTAGGTTACCCAGGCCTACAAACCCCCGAGATAGACTTGGTCATCCCCAACGCTGTATAGAGATATATCATATATATCATATCTATATATACAAACACACACACTCCTTTAATCATCATTACATCATCATTCTAACATCATTTCATCATCATATAGTCATTCATCTCACAAGATATACATTAGACTTTCAATTCCTCAAGAATCCACAACCGGATATTTTATCAAACACTTAAAGGGTGTGTAATGCTAGTGTAAAACCATGCAATTCAAGAGTGAAATCATACTAGAAAAATTAGTGTAAAGCCATCAATAGATACTTGGTAACACCCTAAAACAATATACATCAAGACCCCTTTGTCAATTCTCACAATAAGCCCTTGATTCACAGCTCCAAACATAGTAAAATGGTCATAATTTCATAAACCCAACATAGTATGCAGTAATTTTCATAATAGATAAGACTCTTGAATAAATCAACTTTAAATCATGAAATTTTGAGTAAAAGAGCTTGGGTATCATGGGTAAAAGGATCCCATGAAGAAACCACATACCTTAGCTTTGGAGATGAACTTGATGAAGATGAGAGATGGAGATTTGAAGCTTGAAGAAGAACCTTGAGATCCGAAAAGGGTTTTGAGTTTGAAATTTAGGAGTAAAATATTTGGGTAAGTGTTTGAATGAATATTTGGGAGTGTTTAGAATGATATGAGGGTGAAAATGACTAAGTATGAGTATTTTTATGTTTGGGGACACTTAGGCCCAAGACTTAAAAGTCTTGGACTGAAATCAAAACTAGGCAAAATTTAACACTAGTGCACGCCCTTGGCATGACGCGTAAAGCTCTTTATAATTTGCATTTTGGGAATTTCGAATTTTGATACGGTCTCTCTAAAATTGGGGTTAGACCCTTTCCCTCCTAATGTTGACCCCTGAACAAGAATATGAACTCAGATTTTCAATATCACAAACGGATGTTAAGATATATGGAAAGTACAATTTCGGGCACTTCCAAGACATTTTCGGGAATTTTTGGTGTCGTTTCAATATCTCTCCTTTATGAACATTCTGTCACGCCTAGAGTCCCGTGACGCCCAACCTCTTTGAACTCCTCCCAAGTAGTTGGAGGTACATCTATACCCTTAGATTGTTTCCAAGATTCATACGATAATATAGCCATACCCGTCAACCTATGTGTCGCTAACTCGACAACTTCTGTACCACTCACATGCATAGCATCTAAAGTGCGCTGAATTTGATCAATAAAGTTTTGGAGATCTTCATTAGGATCTGACCCAGTGAAGGGTGGAGGGTCCAAATTAAGGAAATCATGTATCCTTGTGCCAACTGCCCTATTCGCACCACTGCACCTATAACTGGACCTTCCTGTCTTTGATCTTGGCCAGCAACTATATGGGTCAGTAGTTGTATTGCATTTCTCAAATCTTGCACGGCAGCATCAATAGGTGGTTTTGCAGGAATTTCACTACTTCCGGGTTCATCCGGAGCTGGAGGAGTTGGAGATGTCTATGACAGAAACTCCTCTTGAACCTCGTTTCATTGTATCACCTGACTAGGTATACCAACCACCACTTCTACTCCCTTCCCTTTACCTTTTTTTCCTGGTTTATGGCATACTTGCTATACAAAACAATTTAGGAGTTAGACATAATGCACCTATTACACTTAGCTCTATGGCATGATCAAACAAATGAAAAGAAAGTAACAACTCCTAAATGCCACGTAGTCTCCTGCTTATAAGTATGGTGCATAACACATTGATAAACAAGACTCTACACAGACACGGCTTTGTAGACTCCCTAGGACGACCCGATCTGATACCACTTCTGTCACGCCCAGAGTCCCATTAGGGCGGACTGACACCCGTTTTCGATAAGGCTCGGGATAACCAAGCTGTATCCATATGCTTTATATACATATTATAAGGAATTTCTACATTCAACATGCCTTTAAGAAAGTAAACAGTAATAACAAGCCAAAAGGAAATGCATATGGGTAGGCCGTTGGGGCCACGGTGTCTAAAGTACGAGACATGAACACATTTAATTTACATAGTCTACAAATCCTCTACATAAGGAAAAGTATCTGATATGGGCCGGGACAGGCCCTGCCTCAACTAACTGTACAACACAAAATATAAGATCTAGACATGCAAAGTTCCGAAGCAACCTGGAGCTTGGTAACAACAGCTGGAAATCATGTACTCCTACTAGGGAGAGCTACTAGCACCTGTACCTACAACATGAAACGCAGGTCCCCCGTAAGGGACGTTAGTACGGGATAATATACTGAATATGTAAGCCATGAAATACTGTATATGAAGTAATAACTCAAATAAAACTATGCACTGGTGTAAGGATAAGAGACCACCCTTAGTCATACTGTAGGGATCATATACTTTATGTTCTTTTTGTTACATTACCTTTACTGTATAATCTGTGCACAACATGTAATACAAATGAACAGCTGATCAGTGGTGAATCTATATCGGGATCAGCCTGTCTAGGTTTTTCCTTTCACACCTTGGGCTATCCCCCGTAATAGAAGCGACCCTGGCTAGGTGATTCTTCCACCCCTCAGGTTACCACCCATCAATAAGCAATATACTTTACTTTAGCTTTCAATTACCTTTGAGATGATTCTTTTTGGTGGTCATAATATTGGAGCTGTAGGATTGTAGATACAACATATGACATGTAAATAATCACAAAATACAACACCATAATGAAAGGAGTAGGTTACACAAATAATGAAATGCATAGGAGATAGAACAACACATGAACTTTATTT